>PVJX010020422.1:0-33357 GCA_004027295.1 Dolichotis patagonum | reverse complement strand
AAAAATCCAGAAAACTCAGAAACATCTACATACACACAGATCCATTTTCTATACACCATCAAGGTGCCTCTCTCACATGGACTCCACATGAAGACCCTCTAGCCTGTATTCTTGCCTCACGTCCCCACTGCATTCTACTGGAGCATTTGAGTAAAATTTAACATTGAACACTAAATGTTAGAGTTTTGGAGAGACCCTAAAATTTGTTGACTAGTCACAAATAGTGGCTTTTGATTCCTTGGTGAGAACCCACAACCTGTAATGGGACCTTGATAACACTAAACAATGGGGAAAATAATTTAGTGGTTAAATTATAGTTACCTTGTTTTCATTGCTGGATACTCTGAGGAATATTATTATTTTCCACTGTCATCACACATAATATTATTCTATTTTTATTCTTATTAAGTTTATTGGTGCAATTTGGATATACATAGTGATCATATTCATCATATGAATTTGTACCTGTATATGATATATCCTGATTCCTTTTTCCTAATCTCCTCACCTCCCTTCAACCCCTCTTCTCTTCCTTATTTATAAATCTTTGTTTCCATTTTATCCTTCTTTTACAGTTTTTTCTATTCCCTTCCTTCCTTTCTCTCTTCCTTCTCCCAAGTTCTTTCTTTCGAACAATTTCTTATTTCATGATACTGTATATAAACTTTGGTCCTTATTTACACTTTTGTATCTTACATCAGAGTAACAGTGTGATATTTGCACATTTATGTCTGATTGATTTCAGTTAATAATATGGCCTCAAGATGCATCCATTAACATAGAAAGGCCTCCAGCTTATCCTTCTTTACGGTGGAGTAGCATTCTATTGTATAAGAAAACCACATTTCCTTTATTCATTCACTAGCTGATGGGCATTTGGACTGTTGTCAAGATTTGGCTATTACACAGTGTGCTATTGTGAATATAGGTAAGCATATATAGTAGTGGTATGATGCTTTTAAATATTTTGGGAAGATATTGAGAAAAGGGAATAGCTAGGTCAAATGGGACCTCTAGTGCTAATTTTTTGAGGAATCTCCACACTGATTTCCACAGTGGTTGCACCAGTCTACACTCCCACCAACAGTGAAGAAATGTTCCTTTTTCCCCACATCCCCTTCAACATTTATCATTAGTTGATTTCTTGATACTAGCCATTCTTCCTAGAGAGAAGAAAGAATGATGTTTTAATTTGCATCTCTCAAACGACTGGTGATGTTGAACAGTTTTTCACACGTTTATTTACCATTTGCATTTCTACCACTGCAAGTGAGTATTCATCTCAAGTGTCCATTTCTGAACTGGGTCTCTAAATTGGGGGAGTCTATTTTTTACATATGTCCTAGATATTAGTTCTCTGTCTAAGGAATCCTGGCTAAAACTTTTTCTCACTCTTTTTTTTTTTAAAATTATTGGTACCAAAGATCAAACTCACGACCACACACTTGCAAGGCAGGTCCTTATGCTGCTGAGCTAAATCCCCAGCCCCATACTTTTTCCTATTCTGTGCATCACCTTTTCACTTTGTTGGTAATTTATTTTTCTGTGCAAAATCTTTATAATAGGATAAGTTCCTAGTTGCTGATTCCTTGTATTTCCTGTGCAATCAGATTTTGTTCATAAAACATTTACTTACACCTATGTCTTCAAGAGCTCTACCTATTCTCCCTTCCAGAAGATACAGTGTTTCTGTTTTAATATTTAGATCTTTGATCAATTTCAATTTTAGTTTAATGCATGGTGAGAGACGTGGGTCTAGTTTTAGTCTTCAGCATGTGGAAAGTCAGTTTTTCCAACACCATTTATTGAAGAGGCTATCTTCCAGTGAATGAGCTTGGTCCCTTTGTTAATAATAAAGTGACAGTGTGTTTACAGCTGTTTCTACATCTTGTAAACTGTTACATTGATTTTTAGGTCTGTTTTTATGACAGTGCCATGCTGTTTTATCACAGTAGCTTTATAATATAATTTCAGGTCAGTGATTATGAAGCTCTTTGTCTTTCCTTTATTGTCTAGGGTTGCTTTTGCTATTCTAGGTCTCTTCTGGTTCCAAATAAATTTTAGAAATATTTTCTCTATTCTGGAGGGTATACTAATGGTATTATGATTGGAATTTCATTAAATCTGTATACTAGTTTGAAAGTATGGCCATTTTCACTATGTTGGTTTTTCTTACCCAAAAGCAAGGGATATCTTTCCATTTTATGATATCCTTTTTGATCTCCTTTTACAGAGTCCTGGAATTTTCAATGTACAGATCTTTTACTTCCTTTGTTAGATTGATTCCTAAGTATTTCAATTTTTTGCCACTCTTTAATGAAATTGAAAGAGAAGCAATAGTCCTAATGTCATTCCTGGAAGCAAATATTACAGTTTTAGCTACTTGTCTTTTGTTGTTGGGACAAAATATCTGACATCCAAAGTTAAAGGAGTAAGGGTTTATTTAGCTCATGGTTTGTAGGGGTTTCAGTCCACAATCAGCTAACTCCAAGACAGTGTGGCAGTGCACAGTGACAACTGTTCAAGGCAGCAAAAAATAGTAAAAGCAACAAGAGAAAGAAGAAGGGAGAGTAAGCCTCTTTTCCTTGTTTGTATTGTATGCAGGCTATCTGTCTTCCAGTGAATATAGCATTCCCGCCATCTTGGTGCCCTCCTCTTACACAGGCTCAGGATGTTTACAAAGCAAGGACCCTATCCTCCTTCTGAGTCATTTAGTTAAACTTCTAAACTTCTCAAATTTACACAATGAACAACATCCTAGAAAGGTAAGGGCATGGCTTCGACATCTTAGAAAGTAGAACTGCTGAGTTATTTAGTTGTGCTTCTAGACTTCTCAAGTTGACACAATCAACCATTACAATTACCCTGATACCAAAACCAGAGAAGGACCCAACCAAAAACGAAAACTACAGGCCAAACCACCTAATGAACATAAAAATTCTCAATAAAATACTAGCAAACAGAATGCAGCAAATCATCACGAAGATTATACACCATGACCAACTAGGATTCATCTCAGGGATGTGGAGATAGCTCACATACACAATCACATAATGTAATACACCATATCATCAGAGCTAAAGTCAGAAATCATATGATTATCAATAGGCACAGAAAAAGCATTTGACAAAGTCTAACACTCATTCATGATAGAAACCCTACAGAAAACTGGAACAGAAGGTCTTTATCTCAAGCTGATAAAGGTTATCAATGACAAAGAGCCAACATCATACAAAATGGCCCCCAACCAAAAATTTTCACTCTAAAATCAAGAACAAGACAAGGATGCACACTATCACCACTCCTATTTAATACAGTTCTGGAAACATTAGCCAGAACAACTCAACAAGAGAAAGATATAAAAGGAGAAGGATAGGAGAGGAAGAAGTTAAATTATCATTACTTGCAGATGACATGATACTCTACATAGAAGACCCCAAAAACTCTAACAGAAGACTTGTATAATGAAATAATAATGAAATTCAGTAGCATAGCTAGATACAAAGTCAACACTCAAATATCAGTGGCATTTCTGTATGCAAACAACAATCTCACTAAGACAGAAATTAGGGAAACGTAACATTATTCTATTTCCAGATTCCTTTGCCATTGCATACTTAAAATGATTAGAAACTCTCTTCTTACTAACAACCCTTTATTTTTGTGCCACTCAAATACCTTAGTGTGTATTTCCTGCCAACAAGTACATATTAATAATAACTTTTATCAATTATCAGTAATATCAGAATCTGTTGACAAAGGACTCCAAAATCTGTCATTTTCCACAATTATTTCCTGGTCCTGGCCATGCACAGCAAGAGTCTCAAGGCATGATTTCTAATATCGTTTTTAGACTTCTCTTTCTTTTTAAAGGATGGACTCAAAATTGTAAAGAATTATTAAGCACCTGTGGAAGCCTCAGCATTATGTTTAAATGTCGCAGAAAACAGAGGAAAATGAATTTTGTCCTCTTGGTGTTATTGTCTCATGCCAATGAGAAAGGAAGACTGGCTAATGGGAGGTAATGGTAGAATAGAAGAGTGCTTCATCCCATCTATTCACATTCATGGACCATAAGATGAAAAACTGTTTTGAATAAAGATAACAGTGTTCCATGTTCCATCACTGACTTACCTTACTAAACGCAGGACTTTATGAATGATTCATTGAAGTAGCATAATGCTGGAAGGAAGAAAGATATGTCAACAATTACCAATAAGCATTTATTTTCTGGCACTCTACCCATCTCCGCACCATACAACATGTACTTAACAGAACAAAGAGGTCATACCTTTGTATATGAGTTGTATGTAGCCTAAGTTTGATTCCCAGATGATAAAAAAATTCTCTTTGCCCTCTACTTGATGTTCAGCAGGAAGTGCCAAAAGAGGAATCTGTTCCTGCAACAATCTCTACAAGAAACAGGCATTTCCATTAAAATATAGCAAATAGGACTGCTCCCCTGAGACTTCTAACCTAATTAGAAAAATGAAAACATCTTTCAGATATCCCTCTGCTCATGTGTTTAGAGATGATTAAAAAAAAAAATCCTTGAACAGATTTTTCTCCTTTACTATCTGTGGGACACAGCTTGTGCTACTTGAGGGAGAAGGAGGCTGACAAAAACAAATTCACACGTCATTTAAAGAGAGAAAGAGAGCAGGGTGGGGATGAGATAAGAGTCTTGAGCAATTCTTAGAGATTTCCAGGTAATTCTCATTTAGAATATCAATGCCTAGTTGTTTTTTTCTTAAACCACAATGCAATAAGATCAAGTGGGTAGCCATAGAATGAATGATAACAACCCCCCCAATCCTGGATCACAGCCTAGTAGGAAACAGAGGCACCTTGAATCCAGTGCACATTTTGCTTATAGCTCCAGGCCTGAGCAGTCTTCCAAACAGCTAAGCCCAGTTCAGTACATGCCATGGACAATAGGCTCAAAAAGCATGTGTGTGTGTGTGTGTCTGTGTGTGTCTGTGTGTGTGTGTGTGTCTGTGTGTGTCTGTGTGCCTCTGTGTATGTGTCTCTGTGTGTTATTTTTATAGCACATAAAACATGCACAAAGACAAGTATAGAAAGATATATAAAGAGTTTGATAAACACTTAAGCAAATCATCTGATCTGGATCAAGAACTAGAAGTGACCAGTAGCCCAGAAGACTCCCACATGCTTCTAGATCCTAGAGATAACAGCTGTCTTACTTGAGTTAATCAGGTTCTTGCTTTTCTCTGCGGTGCTAAGGCTGATGTATGTATGCTTAAGCGACGGAGTTTGATTTTACCTGTTTTTATTTCTTAGGAACAAAAACATAGTATAGGCATTCTTGTGTGTCACGATACTTCTGTTTAACCTTATAATTGCAGTAATTTCCCATGATGTTGCCTATAACTGTATTCATTCATTTGCATTACTGCTTAGCATTTCAATTTAGTTTCCCATTCTACATAGGTCTGGGGTACATATACATACATTGTTCTAGGGTATATTTCTGGATGTCAGCTCACATGGAATGTACACTTTCAGTTTTCCTCACGAATGCTAAGCTTCCTTTCTGTGTGATTTTACATTCTAATTTTTGCCAATCTGATCCATGTGCCACTGTCATTTCAATTTTAATTTTCCCAGTAGCCAATGTGGTTGAGGAGATTTCTCTATGCTAGTGGCCTCCACCACTAACCTAATAATCGGCATCACCCTCCCTACCCGAGGTCCTTTGCCTGCCACATTCATATGGAGTGTGTACCCTGACCATTTTCCAGTGGATTTAGAGTGATTTCACCATGCTGATGATAAAACTAGCATATCAACTGCGCTTCAATTCTTATTAGTCACAGAAGCAATGTGCAGAGGACACAATGCTTTTTTTTTTAAACTCACTGCTTAGTGGTATAAAGAAACAGTTTTTAAATTCCAGCCTTTATCTAGTCTTTAAGCTAATCATGATGAAGATATACTGGGATAAAAGATGAAACTTGAACTTTTTCTGCCACAAAAAAAGAGGCCGGTTAGCACAGAAACTGAGGATGCAAGCTCCATCAATGCAGAGCATTATGGTAGGAGCTTAGTGAATTGGCTCCTATTATCTGAGTGAAATTACAGACTCTGATATTTAGGGTAACAGTAGGATTCTCTATTCTAACTGAAAGAGCCCTAGACTTTCAGAGTAAGAAAGATGCAATATGCCATTATATTTCTGATGAAGGCATTCATTAACTGTTTGCTTCACATACTCCAAGTGATCAAGGGCAAGTATTTTCTGAAATGCTCTTTTCATGAAATGCTCTATTTTGTAGAAATGTAGCTTTCTCTGCACAGTCTAGAGTGTGTAGAGCTGACAGCCTCCCTTTGCTTGGCTTTAATCTTTTAATCCTCTTAGGTAATTTGTTTCGTTGTCCTAATATACCTGTTTGCATTGTCTTTCTGTTACAAATGAAAAAGAAAATTTTTTCAGCAAGTGCTGGGAAATATTTATAAGGGACACATAGGCTACTAATTCTGGTAAATATAAACTTCAGTGAAACTTCGTTTTTATTCCTTTCTCAGATTCCATGAATATGCATTTACCTTCTAGTTCTTTTTCTTTTATGACAAAAGTATTTCCAAGACTGCACCATGTACATTTCGTTAAGTGTGTAACTGCAGAGGATATGCATGAATGTGAAATTACCTAGATGTATACTCGCATTAACGCTTAAACTTTTCAAAAGCATAAGCGTACATCTTCCTTGGCTTTTGATTTTTTTTAACTTTTTGTTGTTCATCTTTTTCTCTTCAAAATGAATACCAGGGAGGCACAAAGTCAGTATATGAATGAGCAATAACTTGTATGAGATATGATGTGCAAGTTAAAAACAGCTAACCAATTGCTACAAGGGGTAAAATAAAAGCAGTTGCTTGGCTGAGTTAAATGCAAACTTTCATCAGAACAGTTACTTCACTGGGACATTCCCTTGGTGCCTTCGGGAAACATATTAAGGAGGATTAAGCATATCAACGCATTTGCATTTTATGGGAGGTGTCTGCTTGGGAAAATTTTCCTAAATGGGTAACTACATGCTTGCAGATTTCTAGCAAACATTTCTGACAAAAAAAACTTTTCCTAATTTTATATTACAAAATACTATGATAGTCTCTTTGCATTAAAATACACTTTCCATTTATATGAGAGATTATATTCAGCATAATATCTCATATCTCTGGTGCATAGAATAGTGTTAAGAATGCACTAAACATTTGTGCCAGGCATGGTGGTGCAGGTCTAGAATCCAAGAACACACTAGGTAGGAGTGTTACCATGAGTTTGAGGCCAGCCTAGAGTATATAGTGGGATCCTGTCTCAAAATAAAAAAATAAAAATAAATAAAAAGTGGTCCTGCAAACACTTGAATGTTTGTTGAATGAACATCTAAAACTTCTTTGTAGTTCATAATTTATATAATTTACCTCATTTTAAAGATTTAATTTGAAAAGCAGTATAGAAAGTATCTTCAGTTTAGTAAGATTAAAGTTTGGAAGATTAAATCAGTCTAGTAAGATTAAAATTAGTCCAAAAGCAGGAGAAGAGAATTCCTCTTGCTCTCCAACAACATAAACTTCAAATATCACATCAAGAAATTATGAAAATAAGACTAAAAGTGTCTCACTTGAAAGTAAAATAATCTTTATAATATTAAGGGGAAGACCAAGCCACCATCTCTGCTCTGGATGCAGGATACCCTATCGGAAAGAATGCAGATAGCACATTAGCTTCACACACATGTAGCCAAAAAAAATATTGAAACCTGTGTCAGGTACATTGTTCAAAACAAGCAAAATTGAAAAAAAACAAAACACAGCCTTTGTCAATTCTTGAGGGTGCTCCAATTAGCCTTGTCTCACTTATATAACTTTATACAAGTCATTCAACATGCCAAAACCTTAATTTTTCTGTTAAAAATTAGAAAAAAATTTTTTTTTGTTTTTTGGTATTTTGAGACAGGACCTTGCTATGTAGTCCAGGGTTCTCTCACACTTGTGATCCTCCTGTCTCAGTCTCCCAAGGATTGGGATTATACCACCACACAAAATTAGGAATTTTAAAAGTATCTCTCAAGAGTTTACTAGGATAGAAGGCCACCGTGATGCATGCACAGAAACTGACTCACGGTAATCTCTGCTGTGGATTAAGTCTTCTTATTGGCTCCTCTCTCACAGGCAAACCACTGCTGTCCCCAGGAGGACACGAAAAAGTCAAGAGGTTTACATATTTATTATACAGCTTATTTTTCTGAGATTCTCCCTAAGTCAAAAATCAGGTATCATTATCTACAATTTTGGATACAAGAACTGAATTTATAGAACCAAATCTACTACCTGTACATTCTACCTTTTCTTTACATTACCTATAATGATTTTACCATTGTCACCGCTGGGAAGGAAACCAAAAATAATAGCCACAGAATCCTCTAGAGAAGAGGGGAGAGAGAGAGAGACAGACAGACAGACAGACAGACAGAAAGAAGAAAGAAAGAAAGAAAAGAAAGAAAGAAAGAAAGAAAGAAAGAAAGAAAGAAAGGAGGGAAGAGAGGTAGAGGAAAAGAAGTTAAAGAAGGAAAACTGCAATAAAAATGGGAGAGACAAAAAAGCAATGAATGCTTTATATTGATACTATATAACTTATATTACAAATAAAAAAGAATTCAGTTCATCTAAAAATCTCGGAAGTCAACATAAAAAACTAATTTTAGTAATTATCTTTTTTTTTGGTTAGCTTGACTTGACCAGTAATACTTTCATTTTTTTTACTACTGAGCTAAAACAAATGTTATTGGACATAATTTAATCACTTTAGCGTGACACAATCAAAGGAAGAAATACAGAAAGGAAAAGAATAGCAAGGGGTACAGTGACACCTTGTATAAAATATTTGCCAAACATAGAAAATATTAATATTCATAATACACAAAGAGTTGAAGAAACAAAAAGGGGATAATCCAAAGAAAATAAAAAAGAGCTGAATGAGAATTCCCAGAGGAATCCTGTGTAACTCTAATATTAAAATTCTCTAGTAACCATTCATAGTGGAACACATAATTGCAGCACTCGGGAAACTGAGTCAAGAGGATCGCTGTGGTTTCAAGGCCAGCCTGGACTGCATAGCAAGACCCTGTCTCAAAATCCATAAGTAAATAAACAAAATCTTACAAATCACTAAAGAAATATAATTTAAATCATTAGGATAATAAACGCACCCTTATTAGATTAAAAATAAACAGGTCATTGTTCCAAAGCATAAGCAACTCACCAAGCTGGCTCCAAATCTCAAACTTTGGTCCTTAAAAGCCAAGCTCTTCCTATGAGATTCCTTAATAAAAATTTTAAATTTTTACTTAATTAAAAAATAATCAGACTCTAATCTAGAGTTTGATGCATGTGAAGAAAAAATCCTGAAATATGAATGTACAATTCCGTATTGCTTAACAAATCTTTGATGAGTTAAGCATTTTTTAACAATAATAGCAAGGGAGAATAAAAAAAGCTGAAAAGAAGTCTTCTCAATGCCATGAGCACAGTGGTAAGAACACAATTTGAGAAAGTAATTGTAGCTCAGTTTGCTTCATGTATCTGTAATTCATCTCTGAACTGAAACCATGCTGGGAATCCTGCAACTACTGCCCACATCCCTACCCGCCACCCAACATCCTCAGCACACACATATAGACATTCATGGTATGTTCACGCAGGACCAAAACCAAAAACCAGAGATCAGGTCCTTCAAGCAGGGGTCTTCTGCATCCGTGAGTGGAGAATCACCCAGTAAAAGATGGAAACACACAAAGAGTCAGGGAACCCCCAAGTGGAGGGCTCAAGAAGAAAAAAGTCAAATAGCAAAATTCAGTTTCTCTTGTATCATTGTTACCTCTGATGACAAATTGTAGTACCATAAATTGGCCCCTGAAATGAAACATTTTTCACTAGTAAAAATACTGTTTTACACTATCCCCAAATCCCTAAAAGGGCCATTTGAGAGCAGTAACTTGAGATTGAGTAGCAGAGAACATTAATGAGACCTTTTGATTAAAACTTAAGTATTGAGGAACAACCTATTCACTTCTCTTTTTCATGAAACTACCTGCACTCTTCTCAACCCACTTTCCTATATTTGAAAATATATAAGCTCTAAAAATAAGTGTACTTTTACCCTATCTTTACCGTAAGAAAATAACCTACCCTTGATCCTAGATGGCAACTCACTCCCAACGTCAAGGAGAAGATAGAGAGTGGTGGGAACTGTGTTGAATTCTACAATTGGCATCACCTTAGAAATAGGGTGGGAGGGCCACACTCCCCCCGTGGGACCACACAGCAATTACAGGAATGGTGACAAGAACTCTTCAATTTTCAAGACAGGCCGCAAACCAGATTTTTGCTGTGCTATTGACAATAAATTTACGTTTTCTTAAACACTACGGAAATAAATAAACACAGCTGATGCCCAGACGTAACCTGTGTACTCTTGTTTGCCCTCCCCCATAACATTTACCCTAATGTAATTGTATGGTGGTAGGAGGGAGTAACAGTACCATGATATAGGTAGAGAAAAAGTAAAACAAATGTTAGATTCAATTTTTTCCAAATTCGAGTTCACATGCTTTCTGGTTCCTTTTCAATCTCTAGTCAGAAAATTAACTAAGACAATTGGGTATTCTTGTAACTTCGCCCCTTTAGAAATCTATTACAGTGAGTTTCATATCCTTGTTATAGTTCATGAACTTATAGTTTATGAAGCTTAATGGCTTACTAGGTAGAAATCTTTTTCTGAATTCAAATAAAATATTGCAGGTCAGAGTCACTCTGTGGGTTTATCACTTCTCACCCCAGCCAGCAGCGGCTTTTGGAGTAACTCTCTAAGTCTCATCTTCATGGCACTGTGCTTCTAGCACTCTCCATTTGTAACTCCTCTATTAATATCTGGTTGAGGGACTGGGGGTTTGGCTAAGTGGCATAAGCACCTGACTGGCAAGCGCAAGGTCATGAGTTCAATCCCTGCAACCAAAAAAATAAAGATAAAATATCTGGTTGAACAAGGGTATGTTTCCATCCTTCTTTACACAACTTAATTATAAATTTAAGTGAAATCTGGTAGTCAATTTTTCTTTCCTAAACTTCAGTGGGTGCAGCAGTTACCTAACTGACCACTGAAATAATGACTCTAACAAAAATAGTCACTGCTCATTACTGGGAAGCTGATTTTTTTTTTAAATTCTAAGTATCTGAAGTCTATGACCTGCTGTGAAGTTTTAAAACAACATTCCTGACACCCCACAAGGAATAAAAAGTGTCTTTTCTTAATAATGACACGGTATCTGTTCAGTGGGAAATCCAAAGGGTTTCGATGACTCGGTTCTCCAGGACACACACCCAGGACAAGTGGAGACCAATAAACAAAATAAGACGTGCAAACTTCCCTTTCCTGAGAAGCAGAAAGGCTGAGAAATGGAAGTTAAAAGCTATGTGCTACAGAGACGACCTTCAACCTGCTGATCTTCTAAGTTAGTGTTAGCTTTTTGATACTGATGAAAAATACATTAAGTTCCGGTATAGCAAAGTCTGTCTGAGGAAAGGGGGGGGGTGTTAGAGATGGGGACAAATAGAGGCTAACAAATCAAATGGAAGCAGTCAACAGAATGTTAAGGGATGTATTTGGCCTCAGCAGGAACTTCACGCTTTGTAAATATCTCCTTTTGTAATTAAGATTGGATTCAATCAAACTAAAATTTGTTTCTGTATCCTGAGCCACTGACATTTGGGGAGATGGTTGGAAATGTCCTTCTGGTCAGAGTGACTGCAGCCTAACCACGGGCCGTGAGCAAGACACGCTGCCACACTCAGCTAACCCAGAGCTCAGATTAACACAGCCTCTGCAGAGAAATCCAGCGCTCATGACTAAGCGATCCCAACCCCAGAGCAGTCATATCACCTTCCTCCACTAAGTGAAAATAAAAGGGAGATGGCCAAGCTCCAAAAGAGTGAGCTGCTAATCATTATGGCTTTCACGCTTCCTCGGGAGGAAACCAAGTTTAATCCAATGCCCGTGTGTGCCTTTTCAGGAACTTGCTCATCTGTCTAATTAAGCACTTCTGTCTTCACAGTCTGTGGATACATTCAGCAGACATATGGCTTCCAGAAACCATCTTGTCCTTTTCTGTTGGTCACTGGAAATTTCTGAGATGGCCATTGGAAATTTCCATTTCAAGGAGCTTCCATCACTTGGAATTAATCACTGGCTAAGCTTCAGTAACTCTAGTCTAGAGAGCATCATTTTCCACTGGCAAGTGCGACTAAAGAGCATAAAACTGTAGACCTTCAGAGCCCATACAGGTTGGTTATGGCCTTATCATTAGCTCACAGCGCTTAACAATTTACAGACTCCAGGTACACATGCCCACGGGCATGCATGTTCCATCTTTGTTTGTTTTTCTAGGAGAATAGCCATTGTGCTTTGGTCTCTGCCCCTTTCTTAGGATACCACAAAAAGCTGGGCAGAATCTGCACTCTGTCTGGACTTCCACCAGTTGACCTTGCTTTGTTTCTTGTTCTAATAAAGTCTTTCGCTCTCACCACAGTCATTTACCATATGCTTCCAGGTCAGCTTCTTCATTCCTATCTCAACTAAAGAGAAATAGAACAGACTTAAATGCAGGCATATGTAAGACCCTCAAGGAACTGGCAATCCAGTAGCAAGAAAATACAGAGTTGATCACAAAACCTCACATCCAACTGGCCTGGAGAGGAAGAAAGAAGAACATGATGCTTAACATCATGTTAAAGAAGCAAATAGAAAAAAAGTAAGTGTCATTCTTCGCTCTTTGAAATGCCTTTATACTTCACAAATAATGCTATTCAATATGCGGTAATACACATGTTAATAATGGAAGAAGAAGAAGCTAGTAAGCATGTTCATACTTTACCAATAATGTATTATGTATAAAATATGTACAAGGCGGTAGAGGAAGAAAAATGATTCTTTTTTATTTAGATATAGAATGTAATTATGAATGAGTTTAAAAGGAATAAATACAATAATAGTGCAGTTGGTTGTAAGTAACTTAATTCCCTGCCTCCTTATGAAGCATAGCATTGCATAGCATAGCATAGCATAGCATAGCATAGCATAGCATAGCATAGCACTAGCACGATGGGCCTGGAAACTAAATGTCATTCAGTTTTACCACCTACCTTCCCTGAGTGTAAATGATACAGCCTCTCAGCCTGTCAAAAGGCATCACAATAGAGCCAGTGATGAACCTTTAAGCAGATCTCTGGATTTGAGATTTTACATTTGAGTGGCACTTGAACGCTTTCAATTCTGTTTGTGTACACCAAAGTGTTTGGAAGAGGATTTGATTTATGCATGTGCTACCCAAAGCCTAAAGACTCCTAACATTTTCTATGTTTATTGGTTGAGAATAGATCTGGACAAATTCAGCTCAGTGAAATTCAACAGTATTTGAGTTCAGGAAGTCTTTATGATATGAACATCCATTATACCCATTCTGTTAGTTGGCTTGTGTTAGTGTAGCAAACTAATAACTGAGATAATAAACTTAGAAAGGTTTATTTTAGCTCACAGTTTCAGAGGCCCATGGCCCTGTTGCTTTGCCGCAGCACAGTACCTCATGGTAGGAGAATATGGTGGAGGAAGTGTGTTTATATCATGGCAGCCAAGAAGGAGAGAGACAGAGACAGGGACACAGATGTCATTAGTGATGTCACTACCAAGAACACATTCCCACTGACCTAGCTTCCTACCACTAGGCCATCTTCCAGGAACAGCATAGGCTCAGGAACAAGCCTTAAACACCAAGGCCTCAGGGGACATTCAAGACCCAAACTATAGAACCACCCACCCCACAACTGCATGGTGGCTTATGGAAGCCAAAGTCATCACATTATAAGAATAATCCCAAAGGGGTTTCTTTTTAATTGATTTCTTGTAATGCTATGTGTCACTGTTCCCACTCCACAAACTAGCTTGTATCTCTACATAGCACTTTCTGTCAACTTTGGTTGATGGTGTGGCTGTTGCAGACATTAGATCAAATTTAAATGTGATATAATACAACACCAAGCAAAACGGTAAATATTACAAAGGATTTCATAAGGTGGAAAAGCTTCTTGGATCGCTCTCTCCTTCTTCCCTCAGAGGAATTAACAGAAATGAATTAACATGAACAAATTAGTGAGCAGGAAATCAGCAAATATGGTGATGTGATAGATACAGCAAAAACAAAACAAAACAAAACAAAAAAAAAAACCTTTGAGTTAAAAAGGACTAAAAGAGGCCCTTAGGAAAACTGACAAAATTCTTAATGCAGAAGTTGTCCTTCTTGTGAAAAAATTATGAAAGTCATATATAAATTTATATCATATGATTTTACACAGACAATTAGGCCAAAAAAGAATGATTAGCACTAAATTCAGGTGTTTGTTCTCATAAAGTGCTAAATATAAAATAGAAACCTAAATTTATTTAAACATATGAATAAACATGTTACTATCTTGAACTTTAGCTGTCCTTTGAACATTAGACCCAATCAGAGTTCTTTCATTTTTAAAATATTATAAGTGGATGAATTTTCAAGCACTTTTAAAACAAGGAGACAAGAAATATTTAAGTTTTCCTTGGATAAAGAAAATCCATTCACTGTTTCAGTCATATTCCTTCCCTTCTCCAAAGAAACTTATAGAATCCTAACAGGCTAAGTCACCTGTCAAGGAAGTCAGAGATGAGTTCTGTGACACCAGCGGACTTCATCTGAATCCTGCATACACATATCCATGGTCAGTCAACTTAGTGCTACTTCCTGTGAAGTAGGCATTTCCTGTGATTAAAAGGAAGGGCTTGGAACTGTAAGTTCATTTTCCCAGGACTAATCAAAGAACATCCATCAAAGAAAAAAACAAAGGCTCTTAGTGCTAAATGCTGGGCCACATGCTTCACGAGACTCAGGATGCTCAGGGGAAGAGGTCAACTGCCATACTCTGAGGCCCATGGAATCTCAAGAGAAACCTGCCCCAAATCGGTCTTACAAAGACAGAGAAGCACTGCCCTCTCCTCCCTAAATGCCCTCGCCTGCCAACCACAGCAAAACTCCTGGAGCTTTGTTGGAAAAGCACTGTTGTGTCTCTCATAAGGTAGGAAGCCCTTGATGGGAAACTATTTAATTGCATCCCTTTCCTTCTGAGGAAGTCAGGAGCCCAGATATTTAGCAGCAGACAGGACAAGCCTCAAATCCTACCTCGTATTTGTAAGCTGTGTGATTTGGACAACTTCTTTCTTTTCAAAGCTTGGATTTCAATCTCGGTGATAAAGAAATAGTGCAAGCTGCCTCTGAAGTTGCCAAAAGACTACAAATAAAACAATATCCCAAGACTGCCCAATCATGTGCAATTTTCATAGTAGGCACAAGGTAAAAAAAAGAAAGAAAAAAAAAGTTCCCATCACTTCCGCTGTGCCAAAGAAAGACATGGGGAAACATAACACTTCTGGCACCTGGTGGGAAAGGAGGAACTGAAAGGGGATAAAGCGAGCGTAAGAGGAAACGAAGCGGGTGACACAGACTAACTTGGCCAGCGCCACCCCCACACTCCCACTTCACCCTTAATCTCACATGGGCATGAGGGATAAGACATCTGTGTGCTAGACAGAAAGTAAAAATTCAGTGCATCTGACTCAAACACTGGGTAAGGCTGCCCAGAGAAGACAATATAGAGAATCTCACTGATCTAAACAAAGACCTCAAGTTTGGGCATTTCCAGTTGAAAGGTTCTGCTATCCTTAGCAGGAGTCTTCCTTTGACCTCCATGTGACGGTTATTAATGTTTCTCTGTTACCATGAAATATGATTTTCTTATGAATGAGTTATTTTTTTTCTTCTGAGTTGATATATGAAAGGAGGTTTCTGTTAGCACTTTCAGACACAGATATTTGACTGAAAATCAGCCCATGTTCATATCTGTCTTCATTTTCAAGGTCTGAGCTCTTTCATGTACAATCAGTCAACAAATATTTATTAAGCTGGAAAGTATTTGCTGTGTCAGGCCCTGTGGGTACAGAAAAGAGGTCAAGTACGTGCATTCCACTTTCAAGGAACTTGCAACCAGCCATGCTGCCCACGACCTACCTACATGAAAATAACTAACCACGGCAGCAAAACAAAAATAATCTTTGCTTAAGTGATGGCTCACAGGATGCCCCCTGCCTCAGAGAGCTGTCATGAAGCTCAAAGACAAAGATACACAGAAAGCTCCCAGTATGGACTCGTGTGTTTCACAAACTAATTCTCCCCTCTCAATAGAGAGGAGCAAGGTCAAAGCCGAGGCGGCAAGGAGTCACAAGGAGGAGGTGATCAACTGCAAATGCTGCTGAGAGATTGTGACAAAAAGGAAGTCCGCACTGACCTTTCAGAAAACTGCTTCTCATGTGTGATGACGATCAAAGCCGTTTAATTGCAAAAAGTTAGAAAGGAAAGCACCTCGAGCAAGTGCTAAGCCCACATGTGAGAGACTTGCAGGGAGGAGGAAGTGTGGAAAATATAAGGCCTAGTGAAGGTCACTTTGCTTATTTTTTTAAGTCTCAGCTCAAATAGCTTATTTCTCTACAAAGCAGGGATAGAGAGGGAGGAAATTAGAATATGCTAGAACCTACTGCAGCTCTAAACTGAAGTCAACAAAATCATCGGGTAACCTTATGCCTCCAGGGAGCTCAATTATAGGTAGAATCAATTCTATTTTTTTCTTTTAAATGAAAACATTCTAAAACAAGAAAGTAGATGAAGATAAATAAATAAATAAATAACAGCCCTGGACTTATTAAAAAAACAACAAGTACCTTTGTTTATTTCATTTCAATTCTATAAAACAGGGTAAAATAAAAGACAGTGTGCTCCATTTTATCCAAAAGATATAGTTCAGCTACTTTTGCTTAAGTTCTTGCAGAATCCTGTTGAAGGTATTAAGATTTTATACTTTAAGTCAGTAAACTTTGACGTATTATACTGCTTCGGTATAGTCCTCTAATGACTGAGTAAATATTTTCGAATGTATTAAAATGTTCACGATAAGCCATTTTCCCTCAGATTTTAAAGCAATAGAGACAACATATGATGTATCAGTAACTTATATCTACAGGCCACTGTGACCAATGCATTTTTTTGTTTTGTTTTTGTTTTCTGTTTGCTTGGTTTTTGGGGGGTTTTTGTTTGTTTGCTTGTTTTTGGTGCTGGGAATCAAAGTCAGGGCCTTGCGCCTGCCAGGCAGACCCTGTGTCACTGAGCTAAGTGCAGTGTAATGGAGGACTAAACACATTCACTAATGAAGAAAAGAGAAAGCTCCGCTGGACTGAGAGTTTAGAAGTTTTTTGGAGGAAAATTGGATTTAAATTGGGTTTTGAAGAAAGCAGAAGGACTGCCGAACCAGGTTTGTGAGGACGAAGGTGCTGCTGCCTCCAAATCCAGGCAGGAGGAACTAAACAGCAAAATCAAAGGGGAAGAGGACAAAGCCAAACAAGGAACCATAACAGCCCAAGCAGACAGTCAGTTATGTACAGGACCAAAATGACTTCACTAACCCGAGCACCCAAGTGGAAGATGGCTCTCCTGCTAATTCGTTATCAGGTTATTACTCACGCCTTGCTTCCTAACTTCAGTATTACAGCCCAAGGGCTCATGTCTTTCCCACCATACTCACACTGCAGAAAGAGGAAATAACTCACACAGCGGTGGGGATTTCTTAGTAGGGTTTTGAAGAAAGATGCTGGGGGTGGCTGACTCAGTCAAAATGTTTCCTTTTTTCTCTTGCTGTTTGTCAAATACTGCTATTGAGCAACACTGGTGAGTGTCCCTAACATGCAGTCTCATCTGATTTATCTTCCGTTACTCACACCAAACTCAGCCTTTTGCCTCTTTTTTCCCTCTGGCTCATTTAAAGTTTCACAACCTCTTACCTTTAATTGCTGAATAAGTGTAAACCATTTGCGTGTCGAGCCTCATATGCCATAGTCACCAAGAAAAAGTCAGCGATGGCTGTTGACTGTCTCGTATGTGTCCATATTTTGCTTTGCCACTGTCTCATTTTAAGGTTCCATCGCCAAATTTTCACAGATGCACATTCAAAGCAACAGATTTCTGAGACTATTTTTCAGCAAGTCCCTCCCTTTCGGAAAGGAGGATGACTCAAGTAAACATTCTTAGAAACTTCACAGGCGTCAGAGTGTCAATGTCTTCCAAAAATCCATTTAAAAATTCCACTCCAATAAACCATGGAGGCAAGTACAGGTGATGGACTCATTGGGCCTAATGGGATCGTCAAACAGACTTTTAATCACTCAGAGGAAATTAGCTTTGTAGATCAAAAGCTTTTCCAGTGTCCTAGAGCCAGGGCCACCTTACTGGCTTCTCCGCTCAGCCAGCACAGGAAAGGGGCCTTTATACTTTATCTTAACCAACCTGACTTCTCTTTTCTTTCTATCTTTATAATACATAATAATTGCCATCATCTTGGTGAATTAGTACACATCACATCTTGATCATTTTTACTCTGACTGTCCCCTAACCCTCTTCCTGTCTCCACAAAGTCTACTTCTCTAATTCCTAACATTTCTCTTTTATTTTACTCCATAAATTATTTATAGATCAGGCTTCTCATATAAGAGAAACCATGCAATATTTAGCTTTCTGTCTCATTCCGACTTCTCTCTGCTTATCCAAGCAAACTTCCCTCTGTTCCTTTAATATCTCCTTCCTGCATTTATCTCAGTGTGAACAAAAATGGTTTAGCTTTTGGTAGAGGCTTCTAGAGCAGATTTCTAGATTTGATTATTGAATACAGTTTGAATTTAGTGAAAAACATGACTATGCTAAAAATAGATAAAACAGGTTAAAAAATAATAAAGTAGTGTGTTGAGACATTCAACAGTCTATAACTTTTCTAGCTCCAGACACTACATGCCTGTTTATGGACTCATGTGCTCTGGCGTAACAAGCATTTTTAAAACATCCACTAGATTTAGAATCTAAGATCTTTGTAATGTATGCACATTACAAAGTTTCTTAGTCCTGCCTCTATTTCTACTCTCCCTATTATCTTTTTATGTAAATATCTTCTCCTCTGCACAAAATACTGAAAAGGGTCAAATCCTGGGAAGTCACTTGGTGGTCAACATACAAAGGAAGCACCTGCTGCAGATATTTCCTGTCCGAGGCCATCTTCCCTTCCAAGTTTCTTGTTATATCCACAAATCTTTCAATATCTCCTGTGGCTTAGTGGGGGCTCGGTAAATATTTGCTGAATGTTGCCTGAATTAATAAATAGAAAGCTTTCCTTGTTATTAAAATGCTCTCTGAACCACCGACCCTGCCACGAATCAGCTTTGTCCTAACTACTGGTTTCTGTAGTCCCTGAGTCCTTGCCATTCATTTCCCAGGGGTTCTCCAAGGGTTCTAAACTTTTTGGTCATAGCATGGATTGGGTCTACAGGCACCACTCAGACTAGCAATTTTTATGACTTTTTTAGAATCAGACTGTTCATTAAAATGGTTTTAATAGTT
Organism: Dolichotis patagonum; assembly: GCA_004027295.1. Taxonomy (NCBI): domain Eukaryota; kingdom Metazoa; phylum Chordata; class Mammalia; order Rodentia; family Caviidae; genus Dolichotis; species Dolichotis patagonum. Next base: position 13,765 of record PVJX010020422.1, on the reverse strand, counting down.
CCTTATGTGGCTTCCTTGCATTTCTCATAGTGCAAAATTCCAGAGCTACAGAAATAGAAAATCATGTAGAACATGATGATATAAAATAATAGAAGCTGGGGGACAAAGGATACTACATATGACTGCGAACCTCCAAGCTGGTGTCTGTTGGCACACATCTCCTTATCCAATGCCCACATCTTGAATGTGGGCTTGACTTAGTGCTCATTTCCAATAAATTGAATATAGCAGAAGTTCCAAGATGTCACATTCAACTTTAGTTACAAAAGCCCACACCCCTCCTTTCTGCAGATCACCTGCTCTAAGGGAAATAGCTGTCCAACACAGTAGCCCCATTCAGGTCTCCACTGACAGCCAGTGAAAAGCTGAGATCTTCCAGCAATCACTTGTGAGTTTGGAAGTGGGCTCACCAGCTCCAGGCAAGCTGTGAAATGACTGGGCTCAAACATGAAATCCTCTTGCGTCAGTGTCTCAGAGTGCTAGGATTATTGCCATGCAGCTTGCTTAATCACTATTTTTAGTATTAAAAATAGTGATTTAACATTAAAAAGTGAAGCTGGTGTCCTGAGGAAAGGAAAGTAGGATGTAGTTAAAGTTCCTTCAAGAGTTGAACAAGAGATGGAAATTTTTTTTTATTCAACGTAATTTAGGAGGAGAATAAAGAGAGTTCAAATTAGATGCCTGATTCTATGCACCCTCAGTGAACACTGTACAAAAAGATGGTAGGAAATACTTTAGATAAAGCTAACTAAGAGCAGGAATCTAAGAACTTTAGAACCTCTAGCTCAACCACGTGGCATTAGTGTGAGAAACCTTGAGCCATTTCAGACAAAATGCCACAAAATTTATAGCAAATATTTTTAGATGAGCCCCTAAAAAGGTTTACGGACTCTCATGGTTAAGGCAGGGCATGAAGCTTCTGCAAGGACTCCAGAGGCTGTAGAAAGGCCAGGGTGACCACTACACAACAGAGTCCAAGACCGATTAACAATTTCACCTCCATGACTGCAGGCAATGGTGAGGTCTACAATAAGAAGTTAGGACAGAGTACATGCTCACTTCTTTTTCCTCTCTGGAAAGAATCTTGCCTGTTTCTTAGTTTCCTTTCCCTCAAATCGTCATTCTCACAGGGCATACTCCAATGTCAGGCGAGACCACATGCAACCCTGATATATTTAGCAGAAGCTATCATGCAAAGATAAAGGGACACAGATCAGTAACTAGAGGCTTTCCCACATTCGCAGGAAGACATAGGAGTCCCACCACACCTTGTTTACCTGGGATCCATCTTTGAGAGAATAGAGAAAGGAAAAGGAAATCTAAGAGAGCTACGGTCTACCCAAAAGTAATTCAGCTACCTCAACCCAACTCAAAAGCGTTGAAATGCTTATACTCCCTAAGCTTGCATTGTTGTCTCTGAAAACCAGAAGCATAATGGCTCAGGAGAAATTGTATTTCAGGTATTCTATTAGTTTTCTGCTATACCCAAAACAAATTACTACAAACATAGTGAATTAAAATAATACAAATTCATTAGATTTCAGTATAGTAAGCCAGAAATCCAATGTGGATCTCACCGTGCTAAAATCATCAGTGCTGCTTTTTTGGATGTCCTAAGGGAGAAAGCTTTTCCTTTCCTTTTGTAGCTTCCATGGCTCCCTTCTTTCATCCATGAGACCAGTAATGCAAGATTTGATCACGCTTCATTATCACGGTTCTTTCTCTAAATTAACCTCAAGCCTTTCCATTTCTGAGGATCAGTGTGATTGGACAGAGCGCACATGGAACGTAGGGAAACCAATGCACAGGCACCAAGCATGAGGACATGAGTATCTTTGTGGAGCAGAGAGGCAGTTATTCTACCACAGCTATAGAAAATAAAGAGGCTGCTTTTCAATTCGCTTTATGAATTCAATTCGACAGAGCAAATTGGAAACCTTAATGATAGTAACTAACATTTAAGTATAATTTATATTCTGTACATTTCACAATTTATAAGCCTTCTAAATATAGGACACGTTTTAGCTGAATAGCTAATTCCTTTGACCGAACTAACCTTGAATTAAAATGCTGGGTTATGTCAGTTTGAAGTAATAACAACACCAATGAAAAACCCAAGGGTTTTCACAGACTTACAACTAACTTCAAAGCACGTTTCCATGTGGAATTCCAACCAGAGATGTCTGAAGTAAATGGAACTTGCAACAGATTAAAAAGACTCTTCAGTGAAAGGATCTTACAACTCCTGGAGGCTGGGTATGGTGGTGTAGACCCCTAATCCTAGTAATCTGGGAGGCTGAGACAGGACAGTAGGTTCAAACCCAGTGTGACCCATTTGGCAATGTAACAAGACCTTGTCTCAAAAAATATAAAAGAGGCCCTGGATTCAATCTCCAGGGTCAAAGTAGAAAAACAAAAATAAACCTCCCAAGATCACTGGTTTACTTTGATTAGAACCTAACCAATATGTTCCATCATTAAATTAGGAGACATTCTTAATTTCCTAAAGGCATTAATCATGTAAATTGTGTTTGAAAGTCTTATCAAATTAGCAACAAATAGCTTTAAATTATTATGCTATAAATGAACTAGCAGCACAATACATGCACAGATACTTAATAGCTGAGAATTTTTTAATAGCTGAGAATTTTGTGTTAATTTTGCTTTGCTTTGCTTTGCTTTGCTTTGCTTTGCTTTGCTTTGCTTTGCTTTGCTTTGCTTTGCTTGTGGTGCTAGGGGAGTTTGTTTTTATTTCTGTAGTTTTCAGATGAAGGCTGTTATCTAAATTGAAGCAGTGTTATGAGAATTATCATTATTATTTAAGTCATCTTTTTTTACTAAAATCATTAGGAAAGATATTCAATGATCAGTCATTTGATGATTGATTCAGTGAAAACATAAGCCTCACTTATCTCAAATAAATATTGAAATGTAGAGTTTATCACAGGTCAGCCAGGTCCTCAAAATGATATTCCAGACATAAAGAGGAAAGCAGCATACCTTCTAGTGAACATCATTAAAAATTCCTTTGAAAAAATAAATTTGGGGGGTTTCTATTGATGAGAGTTATCACTGATGTCCTAAAGTTTGACACAGTTGTACTTGTCTGAGGCCTTACAGCTGTTGAAAATAAGATAATTTCATTTAAAAATATCAATCTTAATGTGGTTCCATGAAGGCCTAAGCCCTAAATCTTTTTGAACACTGAGGGGGATTTCTGTCAGTCTTTTTCAAAGAAGTGTTTCCAGGCAAGACTCTACCTATTCTATAGAAACTACCCACTCAATAGAAACTCTCTCAAAGAGAGAGAAAGGATTAAAACCTAAAACTTTTTAAATCTGGAGAAACCCATGTTTCTCCAGATTTTCATCTTGTGTTCCTTTCAGTAACTTGAAGACATGCGAAGAACAACACAGTCACATCACTGAATAAATACTATTCACCTACAATGTCTAAGACAGAGACACTGTGTGGACATTCGTTGTATATAAGACATTCTCGAGTGGCTTATCTAAACATGAACATAGTAAAAGAAAAAGTGATAAACAAAATGTAGTGAATGTAAAATTGAATGTCATAGAAATGTCAACGAAGGACAAATGGTCCAACTGGACATACAAAGAATAGCTCCATGTAAAGGGGCAGCATTTGAACTGAGTCATAAACTCAACTCATCACAGTGATTTAAGAAAGGGGTTTACCAAAGTCACCAGGACCAGTAGAAAGAATTTTTGATTTTTCAGTCACGAACAGCTTGTACATGTTCCTAGCCTTAACAATCTGAAGCAGAGACAGATCTTACACCACACAGAGGTGCAAAGGGCACCTCTGTGCAAAGCCTTGGATATAAAAAGACAGTGACCAAGGGATGAGGGGGTCAAGTCACCACGTGGTTGCTTACTGATTTTATTACCTTAGCAAAATTACTTAACCTCTCTGAGCCTCAGTTTAATCTTCTATACACACGGAAAGCGATGAAAGCAAATTGGCAGGGTTTTGTATTTGTAAGCAAGAAGCGTAGCTCCTGGTGCATGTTATATTTGAAATAATTATATTCAACAAATAACAATAAATATTCCACAATATCATATATAAGTTATATTCTAATTGTGATGTAAAATTTCTATACAGCAAAGATGCCACAGAGCTAAGTGCTTCCTTATATGTAGATAAATTCTGTCTTTTAAAATTATTCTGCATCTACCATCTAAATTCTCTTTCTAAAATTAACTCTGGGATCTGGAGACCAGAATAATAGAAACCTCACATGACATTTTTCCAGGAGCAAGCTGCTAAAAAACTGCTAAATATAGCACATACAAAGAGGAGGGAATGGGGAAATTATGGACATATAGGAATATTGTGGTTATAACAATTTAAAGAAATATAAAATTTTAAATGATAGGATTTGCTACACAGCTTAATAAATACATATTTCACAAAGAACTATTTTTGAAATGGTAAGTTTGAAAAGTTCTTCACATTTTGGTCTGCTATTTCCAATTATACAAGAATTTCACTATCAGTCCTGACACTGAGGATGTATCATTATCTAAACAATCATTTCCATTTCACAGAAGTCCCAAGACTGTTTTTCTAACAATTGAGCCATAACAGTACTGTTCCCATGGTTACCAAAGGTTCTAATTTCGGTTCCTCAATATGTATTTTATCATGTAAAATTTTATCATGTACAACGCTTCTGAATAGGCCACCCTTACTTCCACATGCTTTTCTTCCTATTATGTTTCTCCCAGTTTCTCACACCCAGTCACCACTGACACTTCCTGTTTTGCTCATTCTTGACTTAAAAGTTTATGTGCCCAAACTCTATCATGATCGTACATCTAAATAATAAATTCAGGCCAAAGAAGCAAAATTAAGGGGCAGATGTTGAGCCAGAATTAGAAGAACTGGATCCTCATCTGTTAGTCCCAAAATCATGTTGACAAAGGAAAGAACAACGTGAATTCCAGACTATGGGACCATCAGATGAATGGTCTCATTTTACCTTAATTTTAATTTCTTAACAATAAAAGTAAGTAGCACACTCACTGCTGTGGAAAGTGTTTTCTGCAAACACTGGTGTTTTACATCAGAGTCCAATGATGAACTTCAGAGGAGTGCCAGTTCTGAAATTATGTGTCTGTGTGTAAGTGTGAGTCCATGTGGCTGAGGGAATTCACTTTGGTGGGAAAAAAGCCCACAGCCTTAATCAGTCTCAGATGCATCTGTGCACCACTGATGGTCTAAGCAAACACTTCTCTCAGGCAAATCTATGATTTAGGGAATATCTCAGAAGAGCCAAGTTGCTAATAAAAATAGCTTTGGTAGCATTAGTATTACATCCTCAGTCATTGGTGGGGATATTAAAATTTGGCACACAACTTTTGAGAAATCAATATATAAATGTGTAACAGGACTCATAAAGACTTTCTCCTTTTTGGATCCAGACATTTCACTGCAAGGAATGTATTTTTAGGAACAGAAAAGCTAAAAAGTAAAGAGACTCATTTTGATACTATAAATAATAGGGGAAATTAGAACCCAGTGTTGCAGATGTATTAGCAAGGAAGATGATGTCAACAAAAGGAAATATTGTAAGACCATCACTACAAATATTCTTTAAAAATATAAAACATTTATAATGAAATATTAAATTGCAAAGGATATCTGAGTATGTGTAATGTAAGGGAATCTATGGCAAAACTGGTAAATATTTGAAAATGACTTGCAAAATAGTACTAAAGTAATATAATATTTGTATTTAAATCCTCCCAAGTTTCAATAGCTTATTAAATAAATGTTGAATAAAAAATAAAAGAGATTTCTGTTAAACATGGGAATTAGAACATATGTTTTAGTCTTCATTTCCTTCCCACACTCCACTAAAATGACACTAGAGATGTGAAAATGACACAAATCTACAAGGAATATAGGATGAAAAAAACTGCAGGAGAGCATAATATTTTTAGAATCTATATAGCCAAAAATGAGGATAATAAATTTAAAAGGGAGAAATTAAAAACAACAGCAATTGAGTGAAATAAGAAATAAGCTTCTTGATAAGACAGTTGAAGACATCTTTTACCGCTGAAGGAAGAGGCAAGGATTAAACTGAAACAGATACATATTTGAAAGCAACTTTTGAGTAAAAAGGCAAAAACTGCTTTACCTAGATATGCCTATGTTCACCTGCTCAAAGTACTTCCCCGACCAAAATTTTTAAAAAACCTACTCTTTGAAGAGATGCAAGCATAGATTCCTTGTATCATGAACAATAAAGCCAGAAAAGACATACTGAAAATAAAATACTCAAATTATGATTGACATATGAATAATAGATCTCCCCTTTTGGTACCAACACTCAGGTATCCCCTTTGGTAGAAAAATCTTAAAATGGCCGTCCTACAAGAAAAATATCTGAAAAAAAGATCTAGAAAGTGGTGGCAGCAAATCCTTCAGCAAAACATTCCATCCAATCATGCCACAATAAAGCTCACCAAGAGTTCCCAGCCTTTTAGTGTATCAAACTTAAGCATGAGGGAACATTCAGACAGCACAAGACATTGAAGAAAAACTTTTACCATCAAAAATAGCAACCAAAATAAATGCACTGTAGAAGAAACTGGGAGAAAAGAGATACAGTAGAGATAGAAAATTTTCTTCATATCCCCAGAGAAGTAATGGAACACATTGCAGCAATGGAACAATAAGAAAAAAATGATATTATTTTTAACATATCATGAACAACATAAGAAAGAGCTCTTGAAATTAAAAGTATGGGTAGCAGAACAAGGGGCCTCTCTGAGAGAGACAGCTCAGATGCCAGAATAAAACATCCTGGAGAAACCCAGACAGAGGGAGATGGATTCTCTCAACCCAGGAAGAAACTGAAGGGAAAAGAGCTCAAATACGAAGTCTGGGGGCTACCATTAGAGAAGATAAGATCAGTGGTTACGGTGCTCTTGCCGAGCTGCCTGAATTCTTCTGGCCAAGTCCAGCCTGAGCACCTGAACCCACAACGATGTTTCTGACTTGAGCACCCCGAGCTTGGAGCTGAGCCGCCCTGCACACAACTCGCACCGAGCCGCCGTGGCCTCGCGTTGTAGCCATGCTGATGTGCTGAAGTTGGAGGTCAGGGAGCCCAATGGAGAACGGAGCCGAGAGGGACCAGCATTAACCCGCGGTGAGTGCTGAAAATAAGACCCTGCCACAGGAAAGGGGCGACCAACTGGATGACATTTGGAGTCAGGCAGGATGGCCCAAACTCGGTAAGGCAGTGACTTCAGTTGGTTGCTCCCCTCCCAGAGCAGATTGGTGGGATCTGCTTGGCCTGGGTCACACCCCTGACCAGGACCCAATAAGTCATCCCAAACTGATTCCCTAAGTGCAGCACGCACTGATGCAGTGAAGGCCCCCAAAGGTTTGCTGGCCCCGAGGGGAGGGGCCAGCATATACTTCCCCTGCCTGCACCTCAGTGACTGACAGTGAACTGGAGAGGGCAGAACCCCTAGCCTGCATGCTCCAGAGGAGCTGTAACCAACAGGGAAAGGGGCTGGGAACTCCACTGTACACTTGTATGGAAGGAACCAAAACATGACGAGAGAGAGAGAAATAAGAAAAAGCCCCCAGCCCCCAACTCTGAGAATATTGATCCAGGAGATGTAAATACAAAAGAGATTGGGGGCAGCAAACAGTCAACATCAAACACGGTATCAGCAGATATAAAGAGATATCATCAGGACCTCGTAGATGAGCTCAAAACTCAAATATTAATTCAAGTTAAGCAAGATATAAGTAGATTAATAAAAGAAATGCTAAGCACCTCTCCAGAAGGCACAGACAGAACAATGGAGGAAGACAAAAGAAGAAGAGAAACATTCAATGAAAAATATAAAGAAAACCTAGAATACATGAAGCAGATTCAAAGAGATTATCAGGAAACTAAAAACTCCATTGAAAGCTGGCAAAACTTCTTAAAAGAAACTAAGGATAGACTATCAAAACTTGAAGACAGTTTTGCAATGTGTGATAATGAAAGGAAAGGTCTTTTAAAAATAACAAGAAAACAGGCAGTAACAATACAAAGGCTAGAAGGCAACAGGAGGATCTATAACTTAAGAATAAAACATGTGAATGAAGAAGCAGGAGTCAAAATAAAGGAATTACAAAGGCTATTCACAGAAATAAGGAAAACTTCCCAAGCACAACAAAAGGAAATGGTATGCAGATGTATGAAGCATACAGAACTCCAGCCACATACAACCAAAACAGAACTACACACAGACATATAATAATCAAGATCCCAGAAATTCAATATAAGAACAGAATTTTCAAAGCTGTCAGAGAAAATAAACAGATCACCTATAAAGGAAAACCCATCAAAATCATGGCAGACTTCTCAACACAGACCATCAAATCAAGAAGAGCTTGGAGCAAAGTAATCCAAGCCCTGAAAGAAAATAACCTGCAGCCCAGATTGATGTACCCTGCAAAACTCTCTCTAGAAATTAATGGATAAACAAGATGTTTCCATGACAAAGAGGAACTGGGGGAATTCATGACCACCAATCCAACCCTACAAAAACTACTGAAGGACATTCTAGAGAGAGAGAAGAAAAATACCAGGATTTCAGGAACAGGCGCAGAGAGGCTTCAATGAACAGAGCAGACAGTGGAATGAAACAGGAAAATAGACAACCAGTGGCAGAAACATAGAATAGCAGAAATGAGGCAGACAAGGTTGACTGTAATCTCTAACATAGATGGCCTTGATATACTAACAAAAAGAAACACAGGCAGAGTAGATTAGGAGATAGGGTCCATCGAGATGCTCTGTATTGGAAACATAATTAACCTGAAAGAGGGTTTATGGACAGAAAATCAAATATAAGAAAACAATGTTCTATGTGACAGGGAACCAGAGAGAAATAGGGACAACTCGATCAGCACCTGCAGATAGGTTGAAAAGACATGATACTTTTGTGTAGTAGAGAACTACTCAGCTATAATGAAGGAAAACCTTCAGGCTTTTATAGGTAAAGGAATACAACTGGAGATCAAGCCCAGGAGTCAGAAGGTTCAGAACCAGTTAAGGTAAATAGCAGGCTGCTCCCCCCAATCTAAAAACTGAGGGAGTTAGTGGGACCCAAAATGGGCAGTGCACCCTATGGGAGTGAAAGGGGAGGAATAGTCTAAAACAAGAAGGCAGAAGATATTGTTAATAGTGTAACAGGATTTAAAATCTACATTATTCTCGCCACTCTGTTTAGGTGGATTATATTCTGTTCCAGTTTGTCTACTTACACTAGATTTGAGGGCATGGACAGCTATCCCAAAAATAGCAGAATATATTATGGTAATCATCCTTAATTTCCTATTAACTTAATCTGAAGCCCTGTATAACTTACACTGTCTTATTATGACTGTTCTTATTTGAATCTGGTTTGTTAGATTGCTGTTTTGTATTGACTGATTTTATTCAAATCTGTTATGATTGATAGTATCAAGTCTAAAAGTATACGCAACTATAATGAAGATGACAAAATTCACTAGGATACCCACTCTGGTTTGATTATTACCTGCTTTTGAAGTCTTAAAATGTCTCCAATGTTTTGTTTTTATTAATATTGTTATATACTGCTGAGACATCATAGTAACCATTGTAGATCACCTTGTATTACATTTTTATATGACTTTTTCATTTCAGGTTTTTTAGGAAATTTTTTTGTCTTGCTTTGTGTTGCTTTCCCCTCTAATACAGAAAGGATAGATATACATGTAGAGACTCATGCATGTGTAGAACTTATAAACAGTTTATGAGAACCAATTATATAATGCATGATCAAATGAACAACTACTTTGAAGGAAAAGAGACACTACAGTACCCAGTGCTGATTTGCAAGTGTCATGATATGAAATACAGCAATACTATCATTCTTTGTTCAGAGTGATTTTAGCCTGTTTTGTTTCATTTAAGTTCAACATACATGACGGTATGGACAGCTATTTTGAAGAGAATGAGGGACATTATCACAGCCATTGTTGGCTCCCCTATTGTCTGGTCTTGAAGACTTAAAATGCCTTCCTCATCCTGTTCAGATCAGTTTCATAGTATGTTGTTTTGTGTGAATTCTCTGTATGTGAAGATATGGACAACTATTTGGAAGAAAACAAGAGACAACATGATAGTGAAGATCTCTGATTGTCTTGCTTTGAAATTTATGTCTCTTACATTGCTTTCTTTTGCTCTGTTTGTTGTGTTTAATTTTACCCTCTTTAAAATAAAAAAAGAGAAATTAAAAGTATGATATCAGAACTTTAAAAGATGACAAACTGATTTCCTATCATTGTGCTGCGAAAACCAGTAATACTTTTACTCTTTGTTTGGTGTGGTTTTAATCTGTTTTGTACTATTTAATTTCAACATACATAAAGGTATGGACAGCTATTTTGAAGAGAACTAGAGACATTATGTTAGCCATTGTTGATTTTCCTATTGTCTGGTTTTGAAGGCCTGTGATGTCTTCATCACTCTGTACTGATCAGTTTTATACTTTTTTATTTTATATGAATTCATTGTGTGTGAAGACATGGACAACTATTTAGAAGAAAACAAGAGACATTATGGCAGCCACTGTAGATCTCCTGGTGTCTTGTCTGGAAATCTATGTCACTTACATTGTTTTCTTCTGATCTGCTTTGTTATGTTTTGTTATGTTTAGTGTTATTCTCTTTAACATAAAATTTTTTTAAAAAGATGACAAACTGGAGAAAGAAAGAGATATCTGTGTAGTAAGTAGAGACAAAGAACTGAAAGACAAAAGGAGGCCACAGGGTCTTGCATTTAGCCAATAAAAGTTACAGACAAAAAGAATAGAGAAAACACAGGGCAAAGTTTTGTCAGGGAAACAAAAATTTAAGAAAGTCAAGAACTGAGCTTGCAAGTTTCGGACAGCTTTTTAGTACAACAAAGAAAACCCAAACCAAGCACAAAATCAGGAATTTTCAAAGTATCAAGAGTCCAAAGGTCTTAGATCTTCCCATACCAGAAACAAAAATAGATCCTACGCATGAAGCCAAGAATCAAAATGACATCATATTTGATTTTTCACTGCCAATTCTAATGGTGGGGTAATGCTTTTTTTTGTTTTAATTGTACTGGGAATCAAACTCACAACTTTGCACTTGCCAGGCAGTCGCTTATGTTGCTGAGCTAAATCCCTGGTCCCTGTGGAGGTAATGCCCTAAAAGTTTAAGAAAAATATTTTTCAATATTGAACTCTATGCCCAAATTATCCATCAATAATCAGAAGAGAACAAAAATATTTCAGACATAAAAGACATGAAAGATTTCCAAAAAACCCCAAATGTACCTCCTAGATTTGATTTTAAAAGCATAAAAAATAAATATTCCAAGTCACAATTTCCATTAATTATCAACAAGAGAAGACAGGAGGGAGGAAGGGTGGGGTAAAAGGGAAAAAGAGGAAGAGGGTGAAAAGGTTAAATTTATTTTTTAAAAAAGAAAAAAAACATAAAAAGAGATCCTCCAGAACAACATGAATATTCAGATTAAATGGTTAAACCAAGTTCCCAGGATGATGAGAATGAAAAACACATGGTTAAAGAATCTTTAGAACACAAAACAGAAAAAAAGGACCCTGAAAGTTTCGAAAGAGAAAACTGTAAAATATAAAAAGGAAGTAAGAATGGTATCATATTTCACATGAGCAGTGCTGAATCTATAGTGTTCATTTTGTTATCCTGAAATTTGCTAGGATTTTTCCCTAAAATTTTAATAAAAATTTTCCTAAAATTGTTACAAATGATTTTTAATCATTCTTTTATAGATTGAGGACATTGAAAAGTTGTATGTAAATAGATTTAAAAGCAAACAGTTAATAAGACTTACTTTCAAAAAAAAGTCTTCAATGTTTAAAAAAAAGCATTTTAAGCTCATAGTTCTACACCTAGTCTAATTAGTAAATCTAAAGTAAAATAAACCATTTCAGATATAAAAAACATTCAGAATGTTTACTTCCCACACATCCTGTCTCTTAGGAACTTAATTAAAGATGTTTTCCCAGGAAAAAAATAGGGGAAGAAACCAACAAAAGAAATTTTTAAACCATGAAATGGGGCAAGAGGAGATACGCCAGAAAATAGTACATAGACGAAAACTACATGGTTCAAAAGAACAACCAGTCCAGAGGAAAGTACCCAAGAAATTTAAGAAATTCTTAAAGTTGATGCTTCTAATTGAGAACAATCATGACCCTAATAAAGGAAGACAAAGTAAATTAAAGACAAGGAATTAGAAACTCTATGAAATGTTTAAAAACTAAGAATAAAATTAGTATAACATTTGGTATGCTATGTGTAGTTTTAATATTATGAAAATATAAATATCATTTATTTATTTACAAATCTTAGACACAGTCTATGCCCTGAAAGTCATAATGTGGTAGCCCTGTAGGCTACACCCAACCAAAGTGCTTTATTTCGTCTATTGCATGTACATGTGTATTTCTATTGATTAAATGAGTTTTCAGTATTTTGTAACTCAGAGGATTTTATATAAAATTCTGAATTACCATGCGTGACTGTTAATTGTAGTGTCAACTTGAATGGATTAACAAAAGCCTAGCAAATTAGGAAAGCACAGTTCTGGGTGTGTCTGCAAATAAGTGACATGTTGGACAGCAAACCTGAGAGCATGCCGGGATGGAGTACAAAGAGAAACAAGAAGTGCTTCCATGTTTGAAACACCCCTGCCTTCACTGTTGCCAGTGGACACTGGTCTCCCATTTCATCAGATTTCCTATGTGGACTCCCAATGGTCACTCTCCAGTGAGCTTCCAGCCCTTCAAACTTACTATACTATGGCTTTTATCTTCTTGGCTCAGCAGTTACTGGATTCTCCATTGTTGCATAATTATACATATGCAGTATTTTCTATGGCTTCCATTTCTCTAGAAAACACTAACTAATGCACCAGGCTTCTCTGTGGAAATTCTGCATCATAGAGTCCACAGTGCGTGCACTGCTCAGTTTAACTCAAACCTGTTTGACCTCAGTAACATTTGAAGTTTCAACGTCTTCTGTGTGTGAAGCACACAGGGCTTAATTATGTTATGAATAACAGAGAACTATTACTTATATTTACCAATATCATAAATTACCTTGATAATATAAAAATTGCCAAGGAGGGAAGTTAAGAGTTGAAGGGTAAAGTACTAACACCTTCATCTTTCCCATTTAGAAATTAGGACTAGAAAGAACAAAGTACAAATACTTGGGTAGATTATTTTAAGTTATAAAAGCCCTAAGTAGAGGAATTAAAACAATACTATGATTGTATTGAGATGGCATGGAGAAATGAGGCATTTTCTAAATCCTCGCAAGTCAAAGCAGATTGTCCAAGGGTGCCTAAATTCCGAAAGCCAAAAACTAGTTAGATGAGCATTTTTATCACTGATGTGGTACTAACCCTTATAAATAATTTAAAATAAGACAGTTTAAAGATTTTAAAAATCACTGCATGGATAAGACTGTGTGTGTATGATGAGGTGTGGTGAGAGTTTGCTGCTTTTACTTGTAAACTATCTTTTCTTTTACCACACAGCTGGAGTCAAAAATAGGTATGTCCTAAGTTTTGGATAATCAAATTATTAACATTTATTTGATTTTTAAATATTTGGACTTTACATTGAATAACACTGACAATGTTTGAAACACACTTATATATTAAAACACAGTG
>PVJX010020421.1:0-33392 GCA_004027295.1 Dolichotis patagonum | reverse complement strand
AGGAGAGAAAGAATTTGGAAAGGCTCAGTGAATATATTGAGTCTTTGCAGTCTGACATTTCACACAATATATCTAAATATTAATAAGTGCATTTGGAGACTTGTAGACTATATCTTATAAAGAGTGAATTATATTGTCAAATAAAATTTCTCTAGATCAATATTAACTAATGGTAACGTGAGTTCAAATTTTTGCTTCCCTGGGATTTTGCTTGAATCATTCAGTTGTCACTTTATCCTCTTTCATTTCATCTATGGACAATCATACAAGGAGATGTAAAACGAAAATTAGCAAAACAGTTTGATATATAGCAAATGATGTGTCACAGTGCTCTGTGCAATGCCTAGGTTTATTAATGTGGGACACAATAGCATTACAAAGAAAACTATACTAGTGCTTGCAGAAGGTCTCAGATAAAGCAGAAAAGCACATGGAAAATAGGAAGTGGCAGAAAGAAAATGCCATGGCCCAGCTGAGATGCTGAAAGAGAGACTTGTTTGCCCAAGGAAATAATTTCTCAAAGGTGCTAAAACATAAGCAAAGACTGGTTTCAAATATACTCAATACTGATAGTTGCAATAGCTTTTTGCATATTTTATGCAAAAAAAACTTTGTATAAAATGAATACAATTCACCATGCATTGAAACACAGTTATGGGATGTGCTGAAGTGCAGTGTGAGCCATGAAGATATTTCCCTCAAAAATACTGTCTTCACGAACTTTACACAATAGTGTTCTGGTAGGAAGACACTGAATAAAACATAGCGCAATAATAGGCATACTGTGAAGAAAGAATACACGAGTAGGGAATGAGAGCTTGGGGAATGTGTGCTGGAATAATTAATATGGTAAGCCAGTCTCACTGATTTCAGCAGAGACAGTTGTTAAGATAAAAGTTCAATATGGGTACATGGGGAGAGCATGCTAAGGACAGGGACTAGCCAGTCAGGAGCTCTGAGAAAGCACTTGTACTGCCCTTGAGAAAAATCACAGAGGTCCATCATCAGGAGTGGCAGGCTACTTGGGGGGAGTGGGCTCCATGTGTCATACGCACAGTGTACGTTTAGGTGTCAAATGATATAATTGATATAATGTATTAAGCACTTACTGAGTACCAGTTAGGAACAAATACTAGCACATACCAAGGATAATTTGTAAGGTAAATAAAAAAAATATTTCATGAGTGATATAATTTTTCTTACTTTTTTGTCTTACTTTTTTCTCTCTCTCCAAATTCAGGCCCATATATACACACATATAAGCCAAAAAACTAGCTAGTCTTATTCCTTCCACTAAAATAGTAATAAAATGAAACAGCTTTTATAATTTTAAGAGAAATCACAACCCACAAAGATTATATTAGAGAAAAATAAATTCTCCTAAAGTTGTTGGATGAGTCTATATCAGTAAACCCATTCAAAGGAATCTACCACATTAAATTCCACACAGTGGTCAGTCTATCAAAGGGTTTCCAATTTTGTTGTAAACTACTTTCTTTGTTT
The DNA here is from genome assembly GCA_004027295.1 of Dolichotis patagonum. NCBI lineage: Eukaryota > Metazoa > Chordata > Mammalia > Rodentia > Caviidae > Dolichotis > Dolichotis patagonum. The sequence goes on along the minus strand of PVJX010020421.1, from coordinate 31,889 downwards.
TTTGTAAGCCTGTGAAAAGATTATTTGAACAAAAACTTTAAATTTTAAAATTATCTTTCTGTACATAACATGGGTTTTATTAATGTACATGGGCACATAGAGAAAACATATCTAATATGTATTTAAAACGTTCCTTGTCATAACTCAAATGAGGACAAGTTTACCAACTAGCATATGTTTTTGATAAGTTAATAATGAACACAATAAAACATTTTAATTGCAACATGTTTCTCCCAACATTTTGTTAATTTAGAAAATAAATAGTGAACAGATCTTTCCCTTCAAGATTTTATGAAGCATAATTGATTTTGAACTTTAAGGTTTAGCATTTGAATCATCGAGTGAATCATTATCTAGCCTGAGTACCACAGCCGTTTCTTTGTAATTGATACCCACAGCTTTCTCTGATGAGCAAATGAAAACATAGTTTCTCCTTCAGTTGGAATCTATATTCCTCGCTCAAGAGATTTATTTCTCATTCTCCGTTGTCACTCAAGGTTTTCTTAAGTATTATGAGAAGGGAAAACCATGGAAAGGAAACCAACTTACCAAAATGAATTAAGATGGGTTACTAAAGCACAAACATACAAACATATTTCAAGGTTTGACAATTTTGATATGTTCATAATCTTCACCAAATAAATTATTCATAATTTATTTCATAGATAGATATAGTTTAATGTTTGTTAAAACAAAAATTCAAATTTGACTGCAAAATCTCATAGTGATAATTATTAAATATCTGTATAAATTACTTATAAAGTTATAGTGAAACATCTTTTTAATATAGAATTCAAACCTGAACTAAATATTTTGATTTAATAGTATCTAAAAAGCTCAGTTCAGAAGTTATCCCCTTGTTCTTTTTCATAATAATTCTTATTTTTATGGTTGTTGTTCTATTCTGATTTTAGATATTTCCTTGAGTCATGGCTGCTTGTTTATATCCTCTTAGGCAATGGGCATTATATTTATTATGATTGAACTTCATCTTCCTATGAACATGAAATTTTTATATGATATTTTTATTTTGATCTCTGCAAGCTGTTAAGTATGGGGATTTAATAGTGTCTGAAAGAGATAATGATGTCTAGGTTGCTTGTCAAGCAAGGGTTTATATTTGTAGCAGGCTAGATTAAATAAAAATTGACTTTTGTTCCTTTTTACATGGCAGCTGGAGCAATAATAAAATAAGTGGGAATTGGATAGGTTTTTAATGTTGTAAATAGGAAGGCTACAAAAAGGGAAATTTATTGTCCATTGGTGCAGTGCAATTTTGATTCAGAAGAAGCATAAAGGAAATAAGATTGGTTATCAATAAACTCACTCAACCCATGTAAATACCCCATCTTTGCATTTCGACTCAGTGATTTGCTTACTTTATGTTGTCTTCTCCAATATAACACATTTTCAGAATCTGTTGCACTGCAGGGCTTCTGATCTTGCAATTATAGTTCTTGGTTTAATTCCAAATTAAGGAATGAAGTTAACAATTAGGCAATCCAAATTATAATTGATTTTCTTAAGTAAAATTTTATTTACCTAAATAATGTTCAGAAACAACTAATAGTTAGCTCTTTTTATAATTTAAAACTGTTATGGTTGTTTCTGTGAGGACAGCACCCTTTAAGATCCACACATTAATATTCAGGAATGGTATTCTTATTGTGACATTTGTTGAAAAGACTCTGAACGTTGGTTACCTGTGATAAAGCATGTTCTGCAAGCAGGAGACCAGTTTATCTTCTGTAAGAAATGGAGGAACTCAAAATGGTGGAACAGGAAATTATCAAAGATGCTGGAGAAAAATCTGTGAAATTTTGAGTTAAAAGTTATGTGATTCCCTGGTGTGGGGCACAAGATACAATGGTGAAGAATCCAGTAAGGTAGTTTCATATTCAGTGCTCTCATTTTTATCGAGGAAAGAATGGAGAAGTAAATAGTTTTTCCACAGTAGCATAAGATTGAGCGAATGACATAGAAAATGTCTATTTCCTAAGAGGGAAGAACTAAACACAGATCGTCACTTCTAAGAATATATCATTTTGGCAGGCATATCTCTTTTGAAAAACAGCTTCTGTGGATTTCCGCTAAGAGTGAATGATCATCCTTCTTTTGTGTAACAATCTGTTATACGCTATTGAAATGACATAGTAAGGAACAGAAAATTGGTGCTAAATGCACCCTATTATATTGTGTTGAGCAGAAAACATTAAAAATGTTTTTCTGACATTTTTATAAGAAGAGTGTGGTTAAATGCACAAACATTATTCTTGTCCACTACTTATAAAAATATGGTCTTTATTCTAGTTTTTCTTTGGTAGATTTGAAATTACTTATACTTAACATAACATTCTTTTTTTCAAATACAAATCTACTTCTTTTCCTACCAAATTCTTAGATATTCAGTGGTGAATAAAATCCTTAGGACAATAGAGTGACAAATTTAAAAGAAGCCATTGGCAAGTAATTGTTACTCAGGTCTCAGTGATTACAAAGAAACCTGATTACTTTTTTTAAGTATGCTTTATTTTGTGCCTCTGGATTTATATGACCCACAAATTGTGTCATCTTTCCACCAAATGAACATATTGAAACCACAGTTCTTGTTATAGATTCTGCTTTAAGAACTGGAGCATTCTTGAAAAATGAACCATTTCTCCTTACAATACATATCCTTGAGCCATTAGTAAAAGTATGACAGTACTAGAAAAAAAATCCAGTTTCCCACAGTACCTTATGTGAATACTGAATATTAAACTAGCTACTCTATTTCAAAAGTACATTTAAAGAAGTATTTTGCTTCTTAAATACCTTTACAAAGTAATACATTATAATTTTCAAAGAAGTAGGCTTTTATATAAAAGCAAACTATTAGCCATTGTTATTCTATTAACTATTCACTTCTCTATTATGAAAATTAGCTTTTTAATGTTTAGTTCTTTGTCAGATTCCATAGTCCCTTTTCAATTGTTTTAGTTGGGTCACTGAATAAAATCCCCTGATGACACTCTGTGTTTGCAGGCCCTGTTTTTGTTTTTTATATCACTCCAGTCTGGCATTTTCTTCATTTATTTTTATATGGAGCTCTCTCCTTAAATGTAGAGGATTATTCCCATGGCACCTAGTGGATATCTGAAACTAAGGATAATACTATACATATTATGTTTTTCATATATATATATATATGTTTATATATATATATGAAATATATATATATATATATATTTGATGATTTTCATAATTCCTAGGAATTTATCAAGCATTGTTGCCATAACTCTTGCAGTTAGGGCACAATGGTAAAACCAGCATAAATTTCCTTTCCTTTCTTCACCATTCCTAAGACATAAGATTCACTGTTAATATAGAACTTGGTAATCTCACTGTATGACTATATACTTTTTTAACTGTAAAAATTCTTCATATTTTTGCTTAAAGAATTTGCAATTTGGGGACATTATTATGTAAAGAAAGACTGAGTTGGGCACAAGGGACACCATGAGAGGCAGTGACGAACAGTTATGGGAGCACAGTGATCAAAGTGATGATCCCCGTTGGAGACGTGCCCGCTGGGTGGTGAGAGTTCACCATGCTACTTACACAACATGAATTTAAAACTCATGAATTGTATTTGAAATTTTCCTTTAAATATTTTCAGATCACATTGTCTTTGGGTAGCAGAAACTGGTAAGAAAAGTTGTCAATAAAGATTATTATACTAGTTCTGTTTTGTTCTGCTTGTTTTTTCTTTCTATGTACTTTGCTTCACTATTGCCTCCATAGCAGTTTATTATATTCATTTCTTGACAATTACCCATTAATTCTGTAATTTCCTACTCTTATTCTCTTTCTGTCTGCTTCCCTTTCTTTCATTTCTCTTTTCTCTCTTCTTTACCTCTTTCTTCCATCTCTTGCTCCCTGTCTTCCTCCTTCCCTCTCTCCCTCCTTTTCTTTCTTACCTTTCTTTACCCTGTCTCTTCTCTTATTTTTTTCCTCTGTATCTACTTTTTAACTTCTATGTATGTTGCTCTTAAGTGGTATGAAACTCTCCTTTCTACCATTCTCTTCTTCCTAGTTTCATTCTTCTTCCCTCTTCATTGTTGACTTTTACAATTCATTTTTCTCCAGAAAACTTAGCTTTCAGTCAAACCAGTCATTTAGATATTTGAATTGAACTTAGTCAAATGTAAGCTGTCTCTAATGTTTTTAATGAAAACACTAGTGCAACACTATTAGCATACATGAAAGGACAAATCTTAGTATATAAATACAAACATTTTTATAAATGCACATACTAGCAATCAAAACCCAGAACAGCATATGAAGTAATTACAAAAGAAATATTGTAATTCTTTGTAAAAGTCATAATGTAGACACATGTAGATGGTAGACCATTCAGATAAAAATATTTTAAGATTTATCATTTTTTTTTATCGGTACCGGGAATCGAACTCACGACTACCTGCTTCCAAGGCAGGCGCTTATGCCGCTGAGCTAAATCCCCAGCCCCAGATTTATCATTTTATAAGAAAATGACAATTTTATCTGAATATTGAAATTCTAGATATATATGACTGTATTTGCTTGTTTATGTTTTTCTATTCAGTTATCTTAGAATTTTACTCAATATATTTAATATTTTGCATTGATTTATCAACTTATCATTATTGTGTCTGAATATTTTTCCCATGAAGTTTTTTTGGAAGGTTCTCTTTCAGAACCTATCTGTTTATTTATTATTTATTTAGGCCAGAGGTTGAGCCAAGGCCTTGTGCACGCTAAGCAAGCAACATAATACTGAAACATTAACCTGCATTGCCAGCCTGAGATTTTTATTTTTTTATAAGTGGTTAAGTAATTTCTCACAAAGAAAACATGCCCATGCAATCAACACTCACAATGAATAATAAACTATAATTTGCTTTCAAGAAGGTTGTCTTATGCCTTCTCCTCTAAAATGAGCAACTGGATAATTTCTTTATTTTTTTAATGGTAGCAATGAGACTGTATATACACTCATATTATTTCTACAAATATATATTTAATATAGTCTTATATATAATGCTACATCATATAGAGTATACAAAGTATTATAATATATATACTAATATAGAGTAATTTATGTACTATGTATAATATATTGTATACTATATTTTATTACATATGGTATATCTTTATCTATATCTTAAAATTAAACATAATATTCAAATTAATCTAGATTTATTGATTCTCATTTGTGCATGATACAGTAGTCAGTTGACATAGAGCTATGGAACATGCTATCAATGCACATAGAAGACATGTATTGAAAAAGAAACCATTCCCAATCTAGTTCTTATTGTCACTGGGAATATACACACCCAAGATAACAACACATCCAAAGAGGTGTTGCAGAACATTAACCCAACCACCGTGGTAGGAGTCACCCAGGCTTTTCACCCACTGCTCTGGTACCCAGATGTTGAGATCTGACAAGTCAACTCACTCAATAATGGTACACTGATTGGATGCCCATGAAGAGATCTGCCCATGAATTATATAAGACTGTATATACAGTCTCATTGCTACCATTAAAAAAATAAGGAAATTATCCAATTACTCATTTTAGAGGAGAAGGCATTTTAGAGGAGTGGATGCTATGAAGAGAAGGACAAACAGAAGAAGAGAGCAAGCAAAAGCAGTCAAGTAAAATGAACAGTCTAATTAAAAATTTAAAAAATTCAATTCTGTGATATGGCCTCAATTAAAAAAGAATGCAGTGATAGAATTTTAAAGAAACTGCTCCAATACTTTTACCTAAGGGAAATAGGTCATTTACAAAAGACTTTCCAGATTACTTTTCTCCAGAAAACTTTGACAGAGGAGTAGGAAACAACAAGTTGATCAGTCACATTTTTCATTCTTTATTTACTTCATAATAGGTCTAGATTTCAAAGTGGGACAAGTTGAGTAACTGACAACAAAACTTGCTGACAAAGGATGCTCAGGTGGAGAGCAAATCTATGAGATAAAACAATTTTACAATAATTTTCAAAGCATTACAACATTTCTTTTACTGTAGAAAATCAAATTCAGGTAAAATGTATTTTTGAAAGACTACCGAATGTCTGGAACAAAAGTATGTACTCTGCTCATGTCAGTATCACTTATAGAATCTTGGCTGAAAAGTGAATGTATTTAGTTTCAGGGCATTTTATAATAAAAATTAAATATCAATGTATTAGCCTAACCTAATATAGTTGTGTAATTGCTTTTTTACAAAACACAAGATATAAGATAAATACAAATAACAAAGATTAAAAGGAAAAATGATGTTGTATCAATGTGCTTAGAAGGTTCCACTTAGAAAATAATAAAGTAACTAATTTCAAAATGTTTTTGTGTTATTAGGCACTTGACATACTGAATGCAATTCAAAATTTGCTGTGAGTTTAGACCTAGATAATTTCTTGGTTGTATATGAGTGTGTTTTTGAAAAACAAAGTTTCATATAATGTTTATAGTGCCCATTCAGCTTTTGTGAAGCATTCAACTAAATCCAAGGATTTCATTTTTGCCTTTGATAATGCACACGTTTAACTGATTTTGTAAACACTCCTTTCTTTTTGAAAAAAAATGTGTTAGTTGTTGAAAAAGTTATATTTAATATTAGACAAAAAAGAGAGAGAAAAGAAAAAAGGAAAGGAAATAGAAAATAATGCCTGATTCCACATAGATGCTGCAAGCATGATTCTGGAAACTGATTTAATTTATAACTTATAAAGCATAAAAAATTGCTTTTAAATGTGCTTTTGTTGATACGGGCACGTGTGTTAATGCTTGAGCGCTGAGCCGTGTTTTCATCAAGTTATCAGAGCCCTTAGAGATCAAGCTTCAGTGGTATCTCAGGTCCATCTATCAGAAAATTCATTAGCATTTGGTGAAATTCCCTATTACCAATGACAGTTGCTTCTCAGCCATTTCCCTGAGGGAGTTTTACAATTACTCCTTCTCTAATAAAAGCAATTTGAAAAATCACTAGAATCTTTACAACAAAGGAGTTGGCACATTTAGGCAGCAGTAGATGTAAAGTGTGGTTGAAGGAGGTTTGGGGGATTATAAATGTCTGGGGCATGAGCTCAAGAATGTACAAGAGAACATCTGGGTTTTGGACAGCTGATGTGAATAATAAGGGACTTTTAAATCTCTATGATGTTTTTTATCCTTGCATTTTCTCCTTGGAATTCACATTTTTTCAGTAGTTATTTTAGTTCCACCAAACCTAATAGCAGAAATTTGAATAATACAAGAGGTGACCAATTTCTCTTTCTTTGTAGTAATACTTTTAAATTCAATTCATCTTTTTCTAATCTTGAATTTTTTTATCCAGAACTACTTTCCTTAAAATGTCTGATGAAAATATGATATATATCTGTGCACATTTGTGTGCGTGCGTGTGGGTGGCAGTAATGAAGAGATTGGGAGGAAACAAGGCAAATAAGACCTCTAAAACATTGAAAAGCACACCGATAGCTAGGTGAAATTTTTGTATGGTCTAGTAGATGAGCCATTTTTAAATGTTATATGTATCATGGGAAACAGTGTTTATACTTTAATTTTTAAAGTCACCTTGCTGAACATTTCTATCCTTATTGATGTTTCATCTACCTGATCTAGTAATCACAAAATCTCATGCTATAGTTTTAAATTTGTCTATATTGATTGTATTATATTTTTTAAAATGTTATCTTTAGGTGCCAAAAAGTAAAATTGTTGTAGTTTGTGGATGAGTTAAACCCTTGATCATTATAAAGAATTATTTTTCTTTAAGACATTCTTTTTCCCTTCAAGTTTATCCTATCTACTATTAAGAAAGGAATAACAGTACTCTTCCAGTTATTATTAAAATGGACTCTTCCTTTTTTTTCTTTGTTTGTTTATTTGCCATATTGGAGATTGTTTCCAGGGCCTTGGCATTAACTTACGTTCACATCTTGACTTCTTTATTTACTTAGTTTCATTTTGTTTCTAATTTTGAGACAGGGTCTGGCTAAGTCAACTGTCAAGTCTGAGGTGGAATTTTTGATACTCCTGCCCTAGCCCCTCAGAGTGCTGAGATTACAGGAATATGGCACCATGCTCAGCTTCAGATTCAGTGAGGTATGGGTTTACCTGAAGATCTAGGCCGCCTATGATGTCCTCTGTAGATACAAGATTTCAAGAAACTTTATTCCATACCTCTATTTCTGTCTGCCAATGAGGAGGGCTGGCTGGCCTGGAGTGCTGGTCTACACTGTGATGAAGCCCTGAAGGGTCCCAGCCTGCGGGACGTCTACTACTGATGGGTACTATGTCATGGTGCCTGGTAGCAACTTGTCATTAGTGGGCCTTTAGGAGGCACTTGTAAGTTGCTGTTTGTTTTCATTAAGACTGAGGCTCTAAACTTACCTTTCCCTGATCTCTTGGGTGAGCTCCCTGGGGTGGGGGTGGGGTCAAAGTGCAGGACTTCACACCAAAGGACTGGAGCTCCAAGAGGACTGAGAAAAGCACACCTATGCCAGAAATGGCCGAGAGATGTAGAGATGAGTCTTCCCTTTTAACATTTGTGAAGTTAAAAAAATTTTAAACTATTCATTACCAAAACCACCATGGTATAACACAATGTATTATAGTTATGATATAATAAAATAAATTGCAATACAGAATATCAAAGATTTCCTATTTTTATTAACTTATGATGGTTAGAGTATTCACACATTTAGAATGCACAATACTTGTTTACTTTACCATTTCATACTGCACTAATTTTATTCTATTTCACAAAATATATTCATATTTTTCTTCTTCTACCTCTTTCTAGAGTTGCTGATATTACATGAATGGTGTAAGTCTTTTAAAGAAGCAATTGACTGGATATTTTGTATTTAGTCTGGAAATCTCCAGAATATTTAGTTATGTAGAAACAATATTATTCCTTTTTCTATTCTAACTGTTCACTTTTAGAATTAAATTGCATTTTGAAGATTTATGTTTATTACTAGATATTTAATTTTTCTTCTTTTCTACATTTATAAACTGTATTTCATTATTTTAGCAATTGTGTCAAGATGTGTAGTTTACTTACAAGTACATGAATTTAATCAGTACTATTAACCATGCTTTAACTTAAGGCAGTTTAAATCCAATAATGGTTCTCTCAAATTATGTTGCTTTCTTATGTGTTTTAATTTTATAGTTCATTAAATTATTATTATTAATGATTAAAGATTAGAATATCATTTATTAAGGGTAACAATTTCTAATTTTTCACTTATATAAAAATTTTATTAATATTTTACTAATACATAGTTTTATACTTTATATTTTCAGCTTTCAATAAGTTTGTTTATTATATTTTCACCTTCTCATACTGCACATTTCCTTTTTGGAATATTTTCACCATCTGAGAAGTATGTCTTTTAGAATTGTGCTTAGTAGATATCCCAGCTAATTACTCCATTTAGTAAATTACTTTGTTTCATTGTCTACTTTAAAAACAATTAAAACAATGTGTGAAGTATACTAGTCAAGGTTGACTCTACTTCTCTGTTGGGAAATCTGTCCTAGTTAATTTCTTACTGTCTTAGTTACTTTTACTGGTAGCTGAGACAAAATACCTGACTCCCAAAGTTAGGGAAGGAAAGATTTATTTCTTGCAATTCTTGGAGATTTCAGTACATATTCAGTTGACTCCAAGGCAGCACGGCACGGTGTAGCAGCCCTTCATGGTGCTGCAAACAGCAAAGCATGAGCTGGCAAGAGAGAGCGACATACCTCCTTCAGGCCTTTACATCATATCCTGGCTCTTCCCCTAGGCAGGCATAGCACTCACACCACTAATCCAAGCACTACACAATGAACCCATCACAAACACCTAATTGGATGAGACTTGGGGACCACTGACATAAATGATGTCACCTAGTTGCTGAGCTAAAAGCTTGAAGCCTGAACGTGAGAGTTTTATTTTGGCTCACAGTTCAGAACTTTCAATCCATGTTAGGTAGAATTAAACACAGAAGCAGCATGGCAGGAGGGCATGGGGGAGGAAATGCTGTTCATGTCACGGTACTCAAGAATCACAGAATGATGAGAGGGGTGGCAGAGAAATATATGCCCTCCAGGTCTCTTGCCTAGTGACCTGCACCTAACTAGGTCCTAGTAGCAAGTGAACTGTAACACCCGATTTGGCCAGTCTTCTCCAAAATTCACTCTCTGAACACATGAGCCTCTTAGGTGACACACAGGCATAAAATATAACAAGGACAGGGCAGTTTCCGAGTTGATTTGTTTTTCTTTTATCTTGATTATTGTGTGGGCTTCATGCTTTTTCCATATGTCCAAACTGGCCAAATTGTACATATTATGTGCAAAGTTTTGTATGTTACACCTTCATAAAGCTATTTGTAAAAGAGATGTTTTGCCTGCAGAATATTTAAGAACAATAATTTTTACAAGTTAGGAAAAATAACACAATTAGCCTGCATTTTTTTCATATTCTGTGCTGATTAGTCTGAATAATGACAGTGGTAAAATATTCCTGTCTTGAAAATCTTTATTACATATTTTACATTTTATGCAATTTTGGATAAATGTATCTGACAGTTTAAGTTGAAGCCTGAGTGATTTAGATGAGGTTTTGTTTTTAGATTAATGATTTGATAAAGACAGTAAGTAACACCTGGTATGTTTTGATAAATAGGTGAGTGCAAGTTATTTTAGCATTTGTAAACATAGGCTTATCAGTTATGGTTCAATAAAGAGGCATAAACCATATAGTTGTTTGAAAAGGCAACACATAGAAAATACTCTTACCAGAGTATTGGTATAATTAATATTGTATAAGTAGAAGTAGAGACCTAAGAACAGGGAATGACATTATGTATAGGATTGATCTTGTTCAAAGGAATAGTACTATAGCTCAATAGATGGTGAAGAAATTCACTGAGTTGTTTATATGACAATCAATGCTATGCATAGAGAACTGAAGACACTTTCCACACTTAGAGTTCAAAGAAAAGCTGCTCATATATGCCCAGGAAGAGGAATCCAAAGGAGGGGACTCCCCGGCAACTCTGTACTACAAGCTTCTGCAAGAGGAGTATACGGAAGACGGGGAAATACTGCCGAATATCCTGCTATATTTCCTGTTCTCTTCTGAGGCTACCAGAAGTCTGTGTCTGGTGCAATAGAAAAAAGTGTCCAACCTGCAGAAACCTGACAAAAGAGAAGCGCTGGACTGAGAAAGAAAAACTCTTATTTTCTCCAATGTTCTTCTAGCCCCACACTGTTTAACAAAGAGAAAATACAGAATTGAGTTCCACTGTTATAAACCAACCAAGGGAAGGTGGATTTTGAAGTCAACACCAATAAAGTAATAACCAGGGCAATCAAAAAATAAATCTAGTATCTTATTACCCAAGAATCTGTGAATATATAAATATGTGAGTATGTGAGGTTTATCGAGGAAATTAGAGCTTATTTTCTCAAAACTAGTTGAATTTTAATAATATATGTATAAGGTTAAATTTAGCACTTTTATTTTCTGTCTTTTCATGAACACTGCATTTTACATTGAACTTAATTTGTGTAACTTCTACTATAGACTTGCCTTTTATCTAAGCATCCTCAGTGGCCCCAATGATAAAGTCAATATAGATACTTTAATAGTATTATTAAATAAATATTTTATTTAATAAATATTTTTATAAATTTGCAGGTATTTTATTAAAAATAAATCAGTTTAAAAAGATAACTTTAGCAATTTATTGAAATGTTTTCCTCTAGTCTTGGAAAGGGAGCTCCACTTTATTACTCCGAAGTAGCTGCTCCTCTTCTTTACTCTCTAGCCCTTGGATGTGCCTTCCGTGATATCTTCTGTTGCGGTCTAAGGAGACACAGACAGCTTTGTTCCCTTCCCTTCAGTGGGGCAGTAAGCCCTCAGACTTGCTCCTCATAGCTGTACTAAGGAAAATATCTTCTGTCTGCCATAACAGGCCAGTTTGACTCCTTGTTTTTCTAGTTTGAAATGAGGTAGGTGCTGAAAGTGAGAAGGGCCTGGAGAAATAGCAATTTGGAAAAGTTCCTGCTTATTGAGCATAATTTTAAAAATGGGAACTACATTTCAAAATTCTTTATATCATTGTATATTTTTAGCAATTTTTGTAATGGTATTTTAGAAAAAAAGTATCAATTTATTTTGAATTAAAGTCGGCAAAACCAACGACACAATTTGAATACCTTTGTGGATCATGCACAATAATGTTTAGTGTGCAGTGTCCCTCTAACGTGAACATGGACTACAGAAAGAAAATTTGTAAGCATTTGTGACTTATTTCAAACAATTTACTAGTTAATTGTAGATAAGAATCTATAGGAAGAGTTCCAAAAAACGATGTATATGGAGGGTATAAAGCCAAAGAAACAAAGAAAGAAAAGAAGGAAACATCTGGGAAAAGAAAGGTGAAAGAAAATTAAAAGAACAAATAAAAAAGATTAAGGAATAAAGAGTTAACAAAATACCTTTTTCTCCAGTTTCTACATATTGTCAAATTTTTATTTTTGAATATCATAAATTTCAATCAAAATACCTCAAAATATTATTCTGAATGCATTTAACAAATTTGACCAAAAGACAACTATTCAGTTTATTTGCATTGTAACAGCTTTAATTAAACAGCCAAATAAAATATATTTAAAATCACTAAGTACAAGAGACAGTGAAAAACCTGATGCATTAATCTGAGAGCATCCTACCACTATGCACATAAAGTTCATCCAAATATTGTCTTCAAGAAATGTTCACAATTCTACAACAGCAGCAAGTATACTTTTTGAAAGTTCAATGCAATATCCTCTTACAGATAGTTTTATAGCTTATCTTTAGAGTTCATATAATTACTATTAACTAAATATGAAATGAATAGCCTTGAAAAAATCAGAAGATTTCTGAACTGTTTTATTTTTATCATATTATTTATGTTAAATTCAAATCTGTAATTATTTGCCAGTTTAAAATATAAGAGATACAGATCACTTGACATTGAATGTTTCTGTCAGATAAATAGGTATCCAAATGACAGTCTAGGTTCTCTGGCAGAAGATCCATTTTCAGTGGAAAAGAATGGATAGTTTCTGGTAATTTATGAAGGCAGCCTTCTCTATCTTGTTAACACTGGAGAAGAGACCTGATGGTTTAAAGACTATGAAGGAAAATATATTAAGTAGAAGAAACAGCAAATGCAAACATCTTCAGTGAGAAGGAGGTTTCTGTTTGACTCCTGTGTGTATGTGAATTCTTTGAGATAGAGTTTAGGGACCTAGCACATTGCTTTGGATGGGAAAATATGCGAGACTGAATAATGAACTTAAAACACTGAATTTATTTTTTAAAAACCCTACTGCCTATAATTAACAACATTAAAATGTAAATTTAATTTGTTAAGATAATAGGTTACATGTTAATTGTACTTAACGAAAAATATGTAAATAAGTAATAAAGAGGGTTAAAGGACACTTTTAGTGGTGGTGAATATGTTTATGCATTTAACATGGTAATACTTACATCTGCACTCATTGAGTTGCATACATTAAAACTGTACAGTATTTTATATCCCTACCAACCCTCCATAAAATGAGTTTAAGGAAAGAAACGAAAAATCATGTATCAGAAACTAAGACTGTAATGATTTCATAAGAGAGATTAGAGAAATCATTATTAATTCTCTTTGAAACAATTAAGGTAGCATGGATAATATTTTAAATTAGACCCTGAACTTTCTTAAAAATAAGAGCACTTTGGTTTCATTGTGTAATAACAAGAAAAGGACAAAGACAAAAGAACAGTTGCGCATTTCCAAATCCAATTAGTGGGTGGCTTCTTATTTTCCCCGTCAAATTCTTATTGTTTTTCCTAAAGGCAATGGGAATTGTAATACTTAATTTGTCACTTTCAAAAAGCACATGAATGCCAAGAAATAAGTAGTACCTACATCTTTAGCCGTATTTTAGCATTTCAATGTATTTGAGAGGTGAGATAAAATTTGAAGACGTCACATGAACAATAATAGTGATTTAAATTCAGTAATTTATGCACAGGCAAACTGACACATGGGTTATTCTGCAAACTAAAATTATATCATTCTGCCGTTTGCTTAATAATTAGTCTTTCTTCTTACAGTTTCGTGTTTTGAAATATAAAATTTCTCTCACTTAGTCATTATTGAATCAAACAATGACTTTATTTATAAATTACCATTTTTGTGACATGTTTGCTCAGGATCTCTAGAATATATCCTACCTGTCTGACACTGTTTCTTATTGTAACTTTTTTCATTGCATGTAAAATCTGTTTTTATCAAAAAGAATCATAAACTTTCTATCAATATGTTACTTTTCTGTTCTCTTGCTTCTATTAAAATCTCTTTTACTTGTTTCTGTTTCCCTAATTATTAAGACAATCATATATTATTCAATAAAGAAAATAACATTCATTTTCAAAATCCTTTCTGTGTACATAAACAAACTCAAAATTAGATGCAGTTTTGAGGTAGTATGTTCATGAGTAATAAAACTCCTAAGACTTAGGATAAAGTAGAAATAGCTTTAAGGATGGTTCACTGTTTTAGTTTGTTCATTAGCATATGCTCAAATAGAAGAAAATTCTAAAATCTGAGTATTATTTAGCAAAGTATCCCTAAAATACACCAATCTGGATGGAATAGTAAAATAGAGAAACTGAAGTGTTCGTCAATGCCTGTAACATAAGCACTCAGTAAATGTGAACTATAATTAATAAATACTGAAAGAGCAGAGTTCTGGGGCTGACAGCAGAAGGGCACAGCCTGGAGGTCTGCAGTCATAGAACTGCCAGAGCCCGAGAACAGATGAGTGGAGGACAGGGCCTGATCCAGAATGGAGGGATGAACAGCGGTGGGATTGGGACTGGGAATCATAAATAAACCTTTGTCATAGGGCCAAAGAACTGAGAAGAATGATACTTTCCAAATGTTTGGTGTTCCAGAATGGACTTATATCTCATAAATAAAACCACTGAAATGAAAAAAAAAATGCAATAGCTGACAATTTTTGGTATATACAATACCATGAAAACTTTCACTGTTACAATATATGGAAACAGACTAAGGGGTCTTTTAAATAGATTTTCCTATTTTTCTTAATTGTGTATGTTCTGCTTTATTAGACATCTTCTATTCTCATAGTATTCTATTAAATGATTCATGAGAAGTGGTGACCTCAAATTCAGTTAATAAATACAAGAGGCTGGAATTGCTGAAAATTATGCTTTAGTTTTATCATTCATTTCTTTTCATTGTGGGACATAAAGTTAAAAAATACTTCATTTAATGGAGCAACTTTTTTGTATAATTCAATGTCTTCTATTAGGTTTCTACATTTACTTTTTCTGTACTTTTTCTAATTATGACAAAGAAAGTTTCAATAAATATATTTATTTTTAAATGGAGCAAGAGTATTTGCAATCAATAACTTTTCTGGCATTCCTTTTTGTAAAATACCTGTCATTTCCTGATTTTTTTACACCTCTTGGGTGCTTCACTTTTTCACTTTTTAAATTAAATGTGAAATTAAAATGTTACCTTATTCACGCACTGAATGTTTCATTTCGTTTCTCACTTAATAGCAGCATGACTATGGCACGCACATCTTTCTTTTCCTCTGACATGTCTGAAAGCAATTCCTATCACATCTGATTCCTTTCATTAACTGTAATGCTTTCTTTTTATTGGCTATGCTATTTTTTAAAGCAGTAACTAACATGTTTTATTTCTTATCTCTTATCACAATTGAAGTGTAAAGTTTTTTCTTATTTGAGGAACATTACAAAGTTTCAACTGAATACTCTTTGTCTTTTTTTAATATCCTATGACACTAGTACTAGGCAGTAATTTATCGAAAGTTAAATCAATTTTCTACAAAGCAGAATTAACAGACTTTTATGTAATTAGACTCTGCAACATTTTTCTCCAGATCATATTTTTACTTTTTTAAAATGAGGAAGAGCATTTATCTGATTATATGAAGTATATCCAGAGAAATGAACTCACACATTTAATTCATGTTGAAAAGAAAAAATAAGGACTGAAAGATTATTCTGTTTCCATGAAATTTAAAAAACAGAAAGGTATTTTTCTGTGAGGATGAAATCCTATGTTAGAAAAAAGCATGCAAATTGCTAAAGAAATAAGTATTAATCAAATATGTAAAGAAAAAATTTTTGAATAGCTACTAACCATGATTAAATTTAAAATATAGTATTGTTTTCTACCATTCTTTATTACTGCAAGTAATTTTAGATGAATGTACACATAGTTTATAATAACCTTGACTTACAGATACTGTTAACTTTATATTGAAAAGTAAAAATTCACTTTTATTATTCAGTGTAAACATCTACTAATTTCATATATTGTAAAGTTAGTATTTTCCATTTGTATTAATAAATGACTCGGGGAATATGTTAAGACAATGTAAATGAATATCTTGTTGTCTTAAAATCAAAGTTTGGATGCTATCATTTATACTTGCCTAAATCAATTATTTATTTATTGTTATTTGTCTTTTTTGAGGCAATATTTCACTATGTAGTTTGAGATGGTCTCAAATTCGCTATGTCGCTGGCCTTGACTTATTGTGATTCTCCTGTCTCAGCTTCGTGAGTGGTGAAATTGCAAGCATGTGCTGCTGTACCCAGTTGTAAATCGATTCCTATCATTATCAAATGATTGATTATTCTCCATTCCATTGTTAAGTATGTGTAAACATTTATAGACACATATATGTTGAGTTATTCTTCAATAAAAAATTTTTATTCTCATTTATATTAGAAGTGTTATATATTCTAATTAAATTTAAAAATGTAATCTATTATTGTCATATACAGAGTAAATAAATATCATGTATTGATTTATATCTTATATAAAAAATACACAGTATCATTTCTGTATGCCAGATATGTCAAAACTTTAGTCATGAAAAGCAATCAATGAACAAAATTTCGAGGAATAGTTTACAAAATAAATAATCATAAAATATGAAGAATATGAATTATAAAGAAAGTCATTTCACAGTATCTATGAATGTTAGAATAGCAAGTTACATAACTTATATGTGTATAGTTAGATCAATTATACCTCAATAAAGTTGAAAAATAACAACATTTTCACTTAAAATATCCTGAAGAGACATGGGAACAATCTTACAGCATTTGATTGTTTTAAAGCTTATGAGTTAAAAAGTTGGCAAACTGTTTTCTAAAACTTCTTTCAATTTGAAGCCTACAATAAATGGTTAATTTACCATTATATGCTTGATATAAAAAAATCTTTGCTTAGAATATTGCCCTTAAGAACTAAACAGGAAAAAGAAAACAATGACTTTTGGCTATGAACATAGTTTTATACCTTGCCTTAGTATAACCTGGTATTTTTGAGGAAATTTAATACACTATGCCAGTGCAACACACATTTGGAAATGTGTAGAGGTATTATGATTTTCTCCACACTATTCATGCTACGTTGTCCTGATCAGTTCTTGACTTATTTATCTTAAACAAAATCTTTAGGACAGGGCTATGTAGGAAGTAACTTCATGACCAAGAAAATACTTTCAAATATAGCTGAAGTAATCTAGCTGTATAAAATAAGTGACTTTGTTCTGTAATTTGAAACAAGGAGTTCATTGAAAAGACCTAGTAGAGAAGCTAGTCATTATTCAATTTGTCTTAGCATTGCTCTGAATACACATAATAGTATCAGAAAATACCATATGGATTAATTATTAAAAGCAAGGTGAAAAGGACTGTCAAAAGAAACAAAGACCAGGAAATCTACTAGAGTTTTTTTTTTTTTTTTTTTAATGCTGTTTTCACCTAAATTTGAGGAACTGTGTAGACTCCGGTCATTTTGCCACCTTGAAAAGATAACTGAATCCTTTATTGGACGTGACAGTTAATCATGACTGTCAACTTTATTAGCTTGAGAGAGACCAGGGTTAGCACAGCACACTTCCGGTTATAGATGGGTGGGTATTGGGCATGACATTAGGAACTATGTCTGGTTTCTGTCCTTTGATCTCTGACACTCATCCCCTGACCTCTGGTTCCGAGGGTCTGGGAAGTGAGGAGCTTCACCCTACCATGCCTTTCTGCCATGATATTTCTGTTTTAGAATCAGTTAACCATGGACTGAACCTCTGAAACTATGACACAGTTTAAACCTCCCTTTTAAACCTCCCTTTGCAGGTGTCAGGTATTTTAGCTCAACATGAAAGCTGACCTGTAGCTCGTACTTTCATGGGTGCCACCATAGACATGTATGAGGTCCGAGACATCAAGGCCTAGCCCTCATGCTGTAGAGCTCATGGAAATAACCCCAACTAGCGAATCTTCGAAATGCTACACTGCTTTACAAATTGCTTCCCAAGAAAGCCACAGTACAAGTGTTTGCCTTCAGTTCCTGTCTCTCTCTCCTCCCAGATTCCTGACCCTAGTTACTCAAGTTGTTTTTTGGTTTATTCTGTTTTTGGTACCAGGAATCAAACTCAGGACCTCACACTTGCCAGGCAGGCACTGTGCCACTGAACTATATCTCCAGTCCTCAAGTTCTGTTGATGTTCTCATTTGGCCTGGTTGGTTTTATAATATGATCCCTGGTGGAACATCAAAGGATTGCCTCAAAGTTGAGATGCACTGGACAAAATAAATTTTAAGTGTGATTGTTAAATAATATGAAGAATAATAATTAATTTCAAGAAAATAATACTAATTGTGTAATTCCTAAGATAGATGTGAAACTAGAATTTATAAAATGTACATGCTTTCTGACCTAATATAAGGACAGGTAGGAAAATGGATGCACCTTGTGACCATAATGCTAAATGTAGTAACTCAGACACACAAGATTGAGAGTCACATGGTTTCTCTTTTATGAAAAAATATATAAATAAAGTATAAAATAAAAGATAGATACTAGGAGGAAAAATAAGATATTTTAATTCATATGGAAAATGTATCTAAAAGTGTGCTTTATTAGTATTACTCTCTTACATGTTCTTTGCTCTCAGTCTGTGTATATTATATTTGTGTATATTATAATTAATTTATAACACCTTATAAATTAAATAATTAAATAAATAAATCTGATGCTGGAAAAACAAAAGTAGCGTAGAAAGAGGGGGTAAAAAGAAGGGAACTGAAAATGCACCATGTACATGTCCCAATATCCTACAGTGAATGTAAACATTAGGTATGGAAAATGTGTAAGTAAGAGTAAAAACTAGAACACAGATGAGGGTGATGTTTAATAATAATAGTAATAGTAATAATAATAATTAAAATATTGGTTCTGGAGTTCTTTCCAGTTGTCCACAGTAATTCAGGAAGAGGTCACAGGTATACTTTGTCTTCATAAGAGGTTTTCTGTGACATAGAGAACACAGAAATCATGTGTGATAAGAAAAAAATAGATGCTACATATCTTAGTTGCTTTGTCATAAAATAAACAATTTACTGAATGAGAAAAAGCAGCTGCTAAAATTATTGCAAATAGTTTAAAAATGGATTCATAATTTTTCTATGAAATATAAGTTATTTCTAAAGAAGTTATGATGATAGATATGCATGGAGAAAATAACAGTCCTGTCATTTTAAATATCATATAATGATACTTTATTATATCATTAACATAAATCAATGTACCACATCTATTATGCTTAGAAGAATGCTCTTCATACCATTTATTGCTAATGTAAAAAATGGAAAATTATTTTCTTTTTTATTTTGCTTTTGCTCCTCAATGTGAAGAGTGGAATTCATGGAACATGCTTATCTCTCAAAAAAATCTTGATAAGCTAAATTAAGTTTAGAAAAAACAGGGAATTATCAGGTGGTAAGCTAATTCAAATTCTAACATTTTAAATACTTATGGGGGTAGAATCAGGCTGATTAGGAACTTTACATCCCCATTTTGCTGAACAACTTATTTAATCATCAATTTTGATGAAATCAGGTCCTAATACCTACATACAAACTCTGTTTACAGTTGAAAAGTTTTTATAGAGAATTGAGCTCCAGGGTCCAAAGAATTATTAGTATTATAATCACCATTTCATGTGAGATGTTTCTAAAAGTCCAATTTTAAAGCTCATTCATTTTTTATGAAATGTTTAAATAAAAGCTTCTATGCATGAGGTATACAACAAATCAAGATGCCTTCCATGAAAAGATTTATTTTGGAGAATGTGCACCCTGTAGGAGCAGGCACACAAAATAAACATAGTAGTAACCTATAGAACATGTTTTTCCTTAGAAGGTAATAAATACAGTATAAAATGAAAAATAAAGGGAAGAATTAAGAGAATCATATGTGCTGGGGCAAGAGTTTTTATTTTAAAAGTATGCCAAGTCAATCCAAGTGAAGGAAATGAGATCCAAAGCCAAGAAAATACCTGGGGATGGTGGTTGTATCGCAGCCAGATGGCATATTTAGAACAAAATCTCTGAGAGCACCATGTGCTAAGCCAAGTGCCAGAAGGTCAAGGTGGCGGGGAAGGCAGGTCCAAGGGAAGAGAGCTCAGAGAGGAAGGAGGGCGCAGGTCTGCGTGGGAGCAGCGGGTGGAGCATATGGCTGACTTGCTCGTGAGCCCTCTTGTCAATTAGAGATAACAAAACCAAAACTAGCTGTACATGTGTGTAAATTAAAAATGAAAGAAATAAACATGTTGGAATTTTACGGAGCTTCAACAGTTGTAAAACTCAATCAAAGGTGGAATATAAAAGTGTCAAAATCAATGTGTACTGGAAGTATGGCCACACCAGAATGAACTTAGAAAAAAATCCTAAAATATGAACACCATTTTAACGATGATTTTTAGGATGTCGTAGTCCAGTTATAAGCATTTAGCATTATGGTGCCAGCGTAACAATCATCACTGCTGTGCATCCCTACATTGCTGAGGTTCTCACTCAGCTCCCTGGTGGGACCACACGCACACTGCCTTCATCTTAAGGAGGCACAGACGCTGCACTAGTTGTATCAGAGCATGTTTCTGATGATGGTGGTGCTGATTCCATCCTCTCTTGTTGTTCCTGGCTGCTGACTTATTGATTAGATTGAAGATTATAATGAAACATTGTAGTTCCATCAAAGCAAAGACACAAACCTAAGCTTTGCTACCTCATGAAGATGCTTTTTAAATATTTAAAAGCAACATTAGATTTATTTCCTTATTTATGTGTCCAGATCCTCTACTTTTGCGTGCACTTTCTGCTTCATATAATCACATGAGAAAACCGGTTGATCTTTACAGCTTCAATCTAACAACGTGGAAATGGAGTATTAAAATTGATTTCAAAAATTACCTTGTATATCTATCTATCTATATCTCTGCTTTCAACACGTGTCCAATTTTATCATGTTCTGAGAGAAGCAATTTTGTACTAGTGATCATGGAGAAATGTATGCAGCCTGTGTGCCTATCAGTTTAGCCATTCCTTCAAAAAGTTCCACTAATCTAGCTGATATTGTTGGTCAGCAAGAAAAGTGAGTACCTATTGTAATCTATGAAATGTTAAAGATTTTACTCAAGTAGCCCCTTCAATTTTTCTTTGAAAACTGTCTTATCTGAATTTGCTCCATAAAAACAGATTCTGCAAACCATTTGCATAGCACATGATTCTTATTTGACTGAAGATAAAATTATTAAAATCATCTATTATTCATCTGCATTTAACAAGGATTGTGTTACATTACTCTCTTTTATATTTACTTCTTAAACTCTTCCTGCCTTTAACTTGTAAATTTAGGTAGGGTTCTTCCCTGAAAGCAGCAAAGTCACTCATCCGGTATAAAGATCAAAATGCTAAGTAATTATTTCTCTACAAAATGATAGTTGTATTATGATCTTACTTATGAGATTGACTGTTATCAGTGTCATACTTTTTATTCTTTTGAACCATTCCTTACAAGTAAAAGTGACCAAGATTATACCTAGGGGGTAGTATTAGACGTTATCACATTGGGCTCTTTTCTGTGCCATGATGATGTGTTTCAAAATCACAGTACTCCTTAGGCCATATCCCCTACATACCTGTAGATCAAAACATGATCCTGGAGCCCAAAGCTATGCAGAATTATTATTCATCAAATGTAAATAAATTTTTAAAATTCAATGGTTTTCCTAGAGTTCATAGCACATACACTTAACTTACTATAAACTACCCAATAAAGTCAATGTAAGCCTAATGTCATGTGATTTCTCATATACAATTTTATATGTAACGTAAGAAACTTAAAACTTCATAGCCCAGTTCTCCTCATTTATGCTTGTTATTGTTGTATATCTTTTTTTATATATGCTATCACTCACCATACATTGTTATTATTGTGTCTTAAACTATCAAACACATTTTAGAGTAATTATTTCTCTACAAAATGATAGTTGTATTATGATTTTACTAACTATATCCAGAGTTTTATCTGTATTCATTTACTCAAGGGAAATTATTGTCTGTCTGATATCATAGAGTTTCCTGTCTAAAGTACAAGTCTACATCTTTATCATTTTAAAGGATAATGTATACCAATTTATACTGTCTTTTATATTTTAACTATCTTCCTCTATTTAAATTTTATTTTCACCATAAAAATAACAATTATTTGCCATAAAATAACAATTTAATAATTTGGTATATGTTTACAATGTGTTAACTTCAAACAAGAGTACATTTTGACAAATAGAATCATTAAATGTAATTCTCATTTTTACTTCTCTGTATTTAATTGGCATTATTTTTGCCAACAATTAAAAAACTGTTGCATTAGTTGGGATTATTTTTGCATATTTTAAACAGTTTTGCATTAGCTTACAGGTGCATACATTTATGTCAAGCAGTGTGTGTGTGTGTGTGTGTGCGCGTGTTTGTGTGTCTATTGCTTCTGTACACTGAACATCTTTCATTTGTGTTTTAATGTGCTTATTTTTTTCCTAAAATTTATTTTTTCATCATCTCTCCTAACATTTGTTTTGTTTTAACCTTAGCTTGTTTCCTTTTCTCATATATGCATATATATGTATATATATGTATAAATATACATACATATATATGTATATATATAAAATACCTTGATACAGTGTTATATAAATTGAATAGTCTGTTTAATTCTTTAACTGTACAATTATCTTACTCTTTTTTCTCATCCCCAAGAAATAATACCTGAGATTCACAACTCGAAGAAGGTCTAATTCACTTTAGCTCACATTTATAGATGTTTCATTCCACAGTTGGCAGCCTCAAATGCAGAGCCTGTCATGGTGGAAGGGCCTGAAGAGGAAAGTTGATCATGATCAGTAGGAAGCAGACAGTGAAAGGAGGAATTGATGAGGGAGATACGTCTTTCTAGATCACGCCATCGGCGACTTTCTATCAGCACATTTAGCCTTTGTGGCCTCTTGATCCAATCACCTTTCAAACTCACAAGAATTTGTGAGCTTATTAGATCTAAATTATAACATGTTTCCAAGGCCCTCAAAAGATTTATGTACATCTGTTTATCCAAAAGATATTTAGTTTATATCAAAATCTTTACAGTTCTAGCATTGCTGAGAAACCCACGTGCACCTACTTTCTTTCTTGAAAAACTGAACACTCTATAAAGTGAAAATTTACTTCTACTTCTCATGTAAATCTCACTATAAATAACAAACAGTACTCATGTTACAGCCTGAAAATTGAGCTGCCTTGAAATTTTCTAATTACTTCATTCTTAATCTTAGTATGCTACAAAGTATCATGAAACAAATGTAGAAATATATTTTTCCACATCATAACACACATGGTCTCTAGCCCAACTGTCAATAGTCTTTATTTTCAACCTCTTTAGCCTGACTTTTATGACTTGCATTTTTAGCAGTATTCTGCCTCCTCAGTGCCACACAGAACCTGCCATTAATCTTTCTTACTTCTGCTTTCAGCATTCTATGATTCTTCCAGCTAGAATCACCAAATCTTTTCAAATTCTTTCTGTGAGCCAATACCAAAGGCTTCTGAGATACACGGTCAGCTATTTACAGCAATTACTCCACTCCTGTACCAAAATCGGTCAGTGTCCCTGTCCTCATTATAGAGCTAGAATACCACACACACACACACACACACACACACACACACACACACACACAAAGGAGAAGAAGCTTATTTCTGGCTCGTACTTCTTTAGATGTTTCAGCCATGAATTTTAGACTTAAATGCAGAAAATATCATAATGAAAAAGCCTGGTGCAGAGGAAAGCTGTTGATGTCATGTCAGCCAGGAAGCAGACAGTGAAGCGTGGAGCCAGAGCATAAGATGTCCACTTCCAAAAATGACTCTTCTCTAACCAGGCCCCACCTCCTAAAAGCACATGTAGATATTGTGTTTCTGTGATTCAATAAGCACCCAAACGCTTGAGGCCCATGAGCCATTTTAGATCTGAACCATACCAACATTACTTTTTAAAATCAGACTGTACCTGTTGTTTCTTTAGCTGTGCTAAGTCTAGAGATGGGCTTGTCTCTGGAATTGATCATCTTATTTACCATTTTCCCCCTGGCATTTCAATTTTCCTGTTTCTTATTGTGTTCATATTTTTGCAGCAATTTTTTTAACTATTGTGCATTCCACCCACCTTTTCCACTGAAGTATTTATCATAATAATACATTTATTTTAACTGTCTGTCTGAAAGTTTAAACAAATAATTCACATTGGGTTTTGGTAGTTTTAAATTGCTTTATGTGGTAGATTATTTTTTCCTTATCTATAGTTCATGATTTTTGGGTAGAATCTCAACATCAATATGTAAAAGATATTAGACAAAAATAAATATTGTGTGTGGAAATGACGTCCTTCTATTTCTGGTGAGGTTTTACTGGGGACATTTGAAAATATAGCCAGCAGTTATCCTTAACTGGGCCATTTTCTCTTTCCTTATTTATATATAGTGTTACAGGGATATTGTTTCTCTGTATCTAAATACCAATGTTTCATTAGTATTTCTACTTCTTCCTTTATGATAGGTAACCTCTGTCTATACTCAAGATTGTTTTTCTTTTGTTTCCCTGTTGAGAAATTTTTCTTTTTCTCCTTCAGTCAACCAGTGAATCTTTTTGTTTTCTACAGGTTAATTGGATTATTGTAACTTTCTTAAATAAAATCTTGTGAGAGTAGATGTGAACTTCTTTTGTAGCTTCTTGTCCCAAGGATTCCACATTTGTGTATTAACTCACACTCAGGTTTTTGACTTGATACCATGGTGACCACTTGTGAACTGGCTCTTCTGTAGGTAAATCAGTGCCTGTGCCACCTATCTCCTTAACAGTGCTTGTCTTTAGAAGTTGTGATTTTATGATTAAGATCTAACATGTTCCCCCAAACTCTCTGGTATTTTTGTGTCTGGTTTCTTTCTTCTCTCCTGGTTTCCTGGCTGTCATAGCACGAGCAGGTTTTCTCTGCTAAGCCCTTTCACTATGATCTTTCTACCTCAGAATCTGTGAACCATGGATGGATCCCACTGAAACTGAGCAAAATAAACCTCTCCTGCTTTAAATTTCTAATGCTGGGTATTGTGACTCTGCAATGTGAAGGTGGACTACTGCAATATTCTAAAAATATTATACATTAGCGTAGGTTATTTGACCTTTCGTTATAGTTAGCACCACTATCTAGCTTTTTCCAGATGTTAAGAAAAACCTGGAAATCCATACGATAATTTTGATTAAAACACAAATAATGATTTGGGTATCATGAATGTGTTTATTAAGGAGGCAAATATGATGCAAAATATGCATCTATTAGTAATCATCACAACCAAATGAGGCAACTTGGTTAAACTCAACTAAAAATTAGTATATAAAGGATCAAATTTTTCTTGTTAATGAACAAGAGAAACCTGGATAAACTTTACTCAATTCTACTAACTAATGAATTCTACATTTCTCATTTTTATTTGTTAGAAATACATGGATCTTTTGTCCTAGTCTACATGTATCTCAGGGTACACTTGTTCTGTAGACTTTACGTTAGGTCTCCAGGCTGGGCCCCCATCCAAACAGAATAGAAAAACCTCTCCATGCTTCACACCTTGCTACAGGAAACCCCCTGAATCCCAGGACCCTGGTACAGGGAGCCCACAGAAGATATCCTGTAGCCCCTGCTTGGAACCAAAAATCACTGATGATACCCTGCACTCACCCTGACACCCTCTCTCCTGGAAAGCCCCCAAATTTTTACCTCTCTCAGCAAGACCCCCCCTCTCAACAGAGCTTCCCCTTCCACTATCTAAAGTCCCATATAAAACATGCTCTCTCCCCTCGTTCGGGACCAGTGGTCTTTTTGCCATTGGCCCTACCATGCCTGATCTGTAATAAAGTTGTCGCTATTTCTTCACCCTTGCCTGCCTCTGTGGTCTCAGTCATGCCATGGTTTGGCCTAGCATCTGGTGCCTCCTGTGAGGGGTGGTGGGGGGTCAAGGTCTCCTTCTTAAGGATTTGACTTCCTCCTCCTGGACCCTGCTTGGGGCACACTGAGACTACTGTTGACATGGAACCCTTGGTTACTCCTTCACCTCAACTTGCTGCTGATTTTGATCCTCCTTCAGATCGGATAAGTGACATTTTATCTTCTGTCCTATTGTCCTGTTTGCCTTCTCCACCCTTGCTGATCCTCAAGACAAAGTTAGAGTTGTGCTGCAGGAGATCCCAGGCCTGGTCACACTCACCCCATGCCGGGTACCAGGCTCTGATGGCCACCCAGACTTGGGGACATTTGGTTTGGTCCCCCACCTACTTTATTGTCCTTGGCCTCAAGAGACTGAGGGGAGATGTTGTCTCTTTTTCTTGAGAGTTGTCCTCTTCTGACTGTGGTCTACAACAATTGGGATGAGACTGCTCACCAACAATATATCTCTGATTTACAACTACTTCCTTTCACCATTAAAAACCCAAAACTTAAACTGACCATCAGCAGTAAGTCCAGAGGGGCAAAAATGGAAACTCTTTCCTGGGGCCCTGTTTCATGTGTCCACAGTCTGATAACTGGGCTAGAGAGTGCCCCAACCCAAGTATCCCCTAAGCCATGTTCTACATGTGGGAGCCCTTACTGAAAGATGGACTCCCCACCTGACACTCCCATCCTCTGTAATCAGATTGGGTGGACCTCAGATGACTGACAAGCCCCAAAGATCTCTGATACCTCCTAGACCATCACAGCTGCTGAACTTTCAGTAACTCTCGGGGCAGAAGGTAAGGCTGTTTCATTCTTAATTGACATGGGGCAACCCATTCTATTCTCCCCTCCTTTTCTGGATGGTAGCTTTTAGCAGACATTCCTGTTGTGGGAATTGATGGCACCATATGTAGACCCTTCAGGATACCTCCACTCCTCTGCCAATTACAAAATCATATATTGTCCCATGTCTTCCTGGTCATTATTAAATGGCCTATCCCACTCCTTGGGAAAGACATCCTAATAAAACTCCAGCACTATGACTATTCCTGGCACATCTCCTTGCCTACAGCTCTTCTACTCTCCCCACCCACCTCTACCTCTTCTCTCTCATTCAGCTTTCCATCCCATCACGAAATCCATGCCTTTGGGACACTTCAGCCCCCTCTGTTGCAACCCATTTGAAGTGGGTTTGTAAACAATATAGGAATCCAAGCAGTCTAATTGATAAATTTGGAATTTAATTAGCTGAGCTCAGCAACCACTCATGTGGACCCATTTCAGAGTTTCACTGAGTGGCCACAAACTGGAAAATTACAAAGCTTTTAAACAGAGAACCACAAAAAGACATCCTATTGGAAATAATTTAGCTAGACTCTTACATTAATTTTTCGTTGACACCTGTGTCTTGCTTCTTTTGTTGAGCAGGTTAATTTTTCTCCTGTCGGTGCAGTTCATTCTACTTTTCTTATGGGCCTTATACCTGAGTAATTTTCCATTTTCCTGGATTAAATACAGGACACTAGTTATATGCAGGGCTCAAGATGGCATCAGTTATGCCAAGCTACAACAGCTTTGAGCCCCTCTCTTCATACATCAAGGACAACCAACCATACCCAGCACAATGCCAATATCCTCTTTTTGACTCAGCCCTCCAGGGTCTAAACCCTATTGTCACCCTCCTTCTCACTCATTATCTGCTCATTTCTATTAGCTACGCCTTTAACACCTGACACGCACTAATCAAAACAACTTACTTGGTTAGTTCTCCCTCAAAGTTTCTGTGGCAGCCCACACTGCTTTAGCCAGGCCTTAACCAATGACCTCCTTTGCTTTCACCCTATTGCTCCTCATCTCCTCCAATAGACCAATGACTTGCTATTATGGTTTGTTTGAGTGTTTCCCCAAAGCCTCATGCAGTCATGGAGGCAGTTGAGTTTAGCATTTGTAATTGGTTCATTGTCTAGCACTGGGATTGGCAGTGTGAGTGCTGTACCCACCCGGGGGTAGGGAGCTGGCATTCAATAAAAAGGAAGGAAGGAGGGGTGATTTTCTCTTTTTTACCCTGTTCCCTCTTGCCACTTGTGGCTGCCATGAACAGTTGCCCCTTAGCCACACCATCCTGCCTTGGAGTCAGCTGATTATGGACTGAAACCTGCACAAACAGTGAACTAAATAAGCCTTTCCTTCCTTCATTTTAGATATCAGGTGTTTTGTCCCAGTAATAAGAGAAAAGTAACCAAGACACCTGCTCATCTGCAGCCCTTCTGCTACACACTGCCATCAGGACACTCTTGCCCTTCTCCGGCAATTAGACAGTAAAAGATACTGAGTTTCCTCCTCCAAGGCCCAAATTTGTAAAATGTTAGCCCTATATCTGGGTATCCTCTTACAACAAAATACAAAGCTTCTATCCCACAAATTCAGAAGCTCACTGCAGTCCAACAACTCCTTTCCTTCCTGAAAATCATTGGTTATGTTTGTCTTTGGATCCTGGGATGTTCCATTCTTGCCAAGCCTCTCTATCAACTTAACCATAACAATCCCTCGGCCTCATAGACCCTGAGGTCTTTCCTCACATGACTTCCCAAAAACTAACAAAGGGCCTAACCCTAACCACAGCCCTGTCCATTCCAGACTCCAGTTACCCCTTTAATTTATACACCACAGAATGAAGGCATGCACAGCAGCAGTTTTAAACCAGGATGCCACACCCTGTCAAGTTGCTTTCCTTTCCTGACAATTAAACCCCATTACCAAGGGATGGTCTCCTTGTTTGAGGGCTGCAGCAGCCATGGCACTCGTGTTTCCAGAGGCCCAAAAAAATCACCCTCCATGCACCCATCACTCTACACTCCTCCCATAACTTTGGAGCTCTCCTCACCTCTTCCCATCTTCCTCAACTACTCTCAGTCCCACGACTCATACGACTTTACACTCTCTTCCTTGAAATCCCCACCATCACTCTGACCCTGAGGCCTGCTTTCAACCCAGCAGAATCCCTAATTTCATTACAAATAACTGATAGCATCCCCTGCCCTTTCTGGGAATGTCCCTCTCGCCTGCATCACCAAGATGCTCCTCCTCATTTCACATCTGTCTATGCCTCACTTATTTCTTACTTGGTTCCCGTAGGGCCTTCATTACTTCACCAGTAAAGGCAGGGTGTGCAATAGTCACCACAGATACAATAAAGGAAGCTCAAACTCTTCCTCCAGATATCATTTCACAACAGGTTGAACTTATAGCACTGACCTGAGCTCCTACTCTGGCAAAAGGAGCAAGAGTTACCATTTACACTGAATCAAAATATGCTTTCCACACCCTCTACAATTATGGGACAATCAGAGCAGAAAGGGAATTTCTTACCACCAGGGGGCCCTCTATCATAAATTTTAACTTAACAAAAAAGGTCCTAAATGCAGCCCTCTTGCCCATCCATGCGGGAGTCGTCTACTTCAATGGACATCAAAAACCCACAGACCCATATCATTGGGAAACGTCTTCTCAGACCAGATAGCAAAGAGGGCTGCTTCCTTTGCCAGTATCCCACAAGCCCGTCAGGGCTAATACCTTCCCCTGGAAAGGAAAACATCACTCCAAACTACCCCACAAAACAACTGCAATACCAGACCTTACCCACTTCTGAGGGATGGTTGCCAGACCAAGGAAAATACCTCCTTCCTGCTTCCCAAACTCACCAGAGTCTTTCACCCCTTCATGATAGCATTCATGTAGTCTACAAACCCTTCAGCCACTTGCTCAAAGCCCTCATCAGTCCCCTGAGGGAGGCAACACTCAAACGGGTTAGCACGCTGTTGTCTGCCGTTCGGTCTCCCTCCAAGGCTCCTTCTGCCTCCTCCTTACCCTCTCATCAAGCTGGAGAATTCACTCTGGTACAAGACTGGCAGATTAACTTCACACACATGCCAAAGGTTAAAAAATTTAGATATCTCCAATCTGCATAGACACTTTATGTGATGGATTAAAGCTTTCCCTACCAACACTGAAAAGACTGAAGCAGTCATACTGTGTCTCCTATCAAGCATTATTTGCTGATTTGGCCTCCCTACCTCCTACTGGAAGCTCCACATTCCCTATAGGCTCCCATCCTCAGGAAAGTAGAAAAGGCCAGTAACCTAATCCAGGTACAACTAACCAAACTTTCCCTACAGCTACACAAAGACTGTGTCTCCCTGCTCTCTATTGCCCTTCTCAGGCTCAGTGCATTCCTCCCTCCAAACTCACAGGTTAGAGCCCCTTAGAGCTTCTATACATCCAACTGTTCTTTCCTTCTGGGCCACTGAAGTGCCCTCAAGGTCAGTCCCATGGGAGACTATCTCTCCATCCTCCAACTAGTCTAAGAGGAAATCCAGCAGGCAGCCAACCTAACTTTACCCTACCCTCATGTCCAGCCTTATGAAGAGGACCTGGCTGGCAAATCACTTTTGATTAGAGACCTAAATTCCCTACACTTAAAATCTAAAGAGACAGGACGCTTACACTGTCATCCACAGAACCCCAACAGCAGCCTGCCTTGAGGACCTGTCACACTAGGTACACCTCTTCTGCCTGAAACTTTCTCCTCCGGAAGAGATCCACCATCCCACAAGAAGGCCCCAATGGAAATCACAAGTACTCTCCCCTCCCTTCCTTCATCTCACTCCCAACCCTGAGGAATAGATGTCCTGCTTTGTTTACCATTTCACCAGTGCTCTGAGACCAAACTTCACTTATCTTCCCTAGCCCCATCCTCTGAGATCCCTCTGCCCTGGATGGAAACTTTCCTTTCTTCTCACTCCCTGACAGACACCACAGAATCAGTGCTTCCCTGGATTGAACATCTTATCACCCAGAGGAATCTCCCTGTCTCTATCCCTAAATGAAATCTGCCTCTTCACCCTCCTCCTAGCCCTCTGTCTAGCTGAAAACCTCTGACCCTTCATGTGTCTTCTAGTCCTTGATCTTCTAGCCCATATTTGACTCAATAGCACCCAAATTTCTCTACAACAGAATATGCCAAACTCCCATCTCATACAAAGACTCACTGTTTTATTACAGGAAATCTGTAGTGACCTGTCCTAGCTTCAACCAGAGTCCAACTCCTTAGAATTCCTCCTCGTCTGGATTGAGGAGCTAGCCTTTCATGGAACGCTCTGTGATTTCTCCACAGAAGAGATCCACCATTTTACCTTCTTACTTATCCTCTGTCTAGCATCATAAAACCCTAAAACAACCTCATGTATTGTCACCTTCCTTTCCTTCTTACATACATACCATTAGCCCTTCTGTTTACAGTCTTCCGAACTGGAGTCCTCCCAGCCCACTGGAGCACCACAAAAGTGCCTCCTGCCCACA
>PVJX010020420.1:0-33365 GCA_004027295.1 Dolichotis patagonum | reverse complement strand
TCAGTTGATATCATTTCAGTCATTTCAGGTGTACGGCTTCTATTTTCTTCTATGTACATGGCTCCCAGGCTTTCTTGAGATGGGCTGGAGCTTTGAGCCTGCCTTTTGTTCTTTCCTTTTGTCATTTTTCTTTATTTCCTTGGTTTGAGTGGTGTTCCAAAGCTTCCTCTGGGTGTGTTGCAAATCTCCTACTGCACCCTCAGCTACTGGAGCAGTCTCAGCTCCTCTGCAAGTACTTGGCTCCCTAAATTGAGAGGCAGAAGCAGGGTGTGGAGAACTGGGGCCAGAGGAACACAC
This sequence comes from Dolichotis patagonum, assembly GCA_004027295.1. Lineage (NCBI taxonomy): Eukaryota > Metazoa > Chordata > Mammalia > Rodentia > Caviidae > Dolichotis > Dolichotis patagonum. The sequence continues at coordinate 33,068 of PVJX010020420.1, read as the reverse complement.
AATCCCCTGTCCTAGGGGTATGGATATGAACTCAACCACTGGAAGACCTGGTCTCAAGCTGTCCCCAGGCCAGCCCAATTGAGCTCAGAGTCCTCATGCAAGGTTTCTGCCTCCTGGACTGAAACTAGAATGCTGAGTGTGGTTGACTAAGGCCCTGCAATCTGCTGGACCCAGTCCAGCATCCCAGTAGCTCCCCAGACACTCAAAAGCCAGAACGCAGGTATCCAACCTTCCCCAGGTCCCTGGAACTCACCTGGGGCAAACTCCACCCCTCTGCAGATTCTTGGCTCTCTTAATTGAGATGCAGAAGCTGGGCGTGGAGAAATGGGGCGAGCAGAGCCCCAGGACACAATCCCCTATCCTAGGGGTGTGGATATGAACTCAGCAGCTGGCAGTGCTGGTCTCAAGGTTGTCCCCTGGCCAGCCCAATTGAGCCCAGAGTCCTCACATAAGGTTCCTGCCTCCTGGACTGAAACCAGGCCACTGAATGTGGTTGACTGAGGCCCTGCAATCTGCTGGACCCAGTCAAATGTCCCCAGACACTCAAAAGCCAGAACATAGGTCTCCAACTTTCCCAAGGTCTCCAGAACTCACCTGGGGCAAACTCCATGCCTCTGCAGATCTTGAATGTGATTTATTAAAGCTTCATTTTCAATAAATTGGTTCTGTTTCCCTGTACGAATCTGGCAAGTTGTTTTCATTGTAAGTCTCTTAATTGTTTTGAAATATGTCTGACAATTTTATTTCCTCTTTTGTAAACTGCTTTTAATGTACTTTGCACCTCTAAAATGACTATAAAATTACAAGTCTTCTAAAGGCTGTAGGGGTGGTTGGTTCAAAAAATATATCACAGATTCTAAAAGAATTTTTAAATAACTAAAATAGCATAGAAAAAAACATTAAAGGGAGAACAATCATTTGCCATAAATCTTTAAAAATAAGGATATGTGTGAGGGGGTTGTAATTTCCACTTCCAACCCCATTTTAATAATAAGACTGTGATAGCCAGGTGTGGTGGCTCATGCCTATAATCCCAGCACTTGGGAGGCTGAGTCAGGGGGATCACTTGTGAGTTCAAGCCCAGCCTGAGCTACATAGTGAGTTCAAGGCCTGTATGAACTACATAGTGAGACACTGACTCAAAAAAAAAAAAAAAAAAGAAATTGTGGGAAAGAAGTGGCATCATAAAAATTACAAGGTTTCTTATAAGTAGTACTACAAATTGGAAAAAAGTAGACTGAAAGAATAAGTAGATGGCTCAGTAAAAGAGCTGAGTTCTCCACAGTTGGAAAAATAAAATAGCTAGATGCCAGTTGTATTGGTTAGGGTTCTCTAGAGGAAGAGACTTGTATAATTACACAAGGGAATTTATTTGATAGGCTTACAGGATCATAGGTAGAGAGTTTAAAGTGGCTATCTCTGTGCCAAAGAGCAGGAGGAATCAGCAGCTGCTCAGCCTAAGAATATGGAAGCTGCAGAACAAGAGAGATCAAGGATGCAGCACCAGTCCAAGGTTGAAGGTCTGCCTGGACAGGCTCACAGGACAGTTACCAACATGAGTCTATTGCAAGGCTGAAGACACTGGAGATCTTGAGACTTACGCACATGGATAACTCCAGCAGAGGATACCACTCAAGAAGATTAGGGATCTTCAAAATGGAAACCTTCCTTCTTGTTTCACTTCTGTATTCAATTCAGAGTCAAGTCTATTAGTTGGTGTCACCCACAACCAGGTTAGGTCTTCATTCCTTCAGTTTGCTAGCCTATATGTCACACTTAGAACTGTGCGTTACTGGCTAGGCATTTTTCACTCCAGTCAACCTAATTATAATAGCGGATCTCAAAACCCCATTTTCACAAATTGATCAACTAGGCCAGTGATGGCAAACCTTTTTGCACTTTCAACAATAACAAACAGCCTGCTGTGGCACATATGCCTTAGGTTTGCCATCACTGAACTAGACAAAACAAAAAAAATCATAAAAGGATTATCAGAGATGAACCACATGTTTGAACAAATGGGCTTAATAGGTATCTACATGGCATTCTAGCCTACTACAACAGAATATACATTCTTCTCAGTAGCACACAGAACCTTCCCCCAAATAGACCACATATTAGTCCATAAAGCCTGCTAAAATAAATACAGAAGAACCTAAATGAACCCATGTATACTATCAGATCACAGTATACTAAAAATATAAATCAATTGCAAAAGAAACCACAGTAATTTTATAAATATTTGGACATTAAATAATATTCCTGAATACTCAGTGGGGCAGACAAGAAATCAGGAAACATATTAAACAATTTCTAGAATCAAACAGTAATGCCAGTACAACACAAGAGAGCCTACGGGACACTATGAAGAGTCTTAAGGCAGGAATTTATTGCTGTGAATGCTCACATTAGAAAAAAAGGAGCAAGCTTAAATAACCTAATGTTGCACCCCAAGGTTCTAAAAAACAAGAACAATTCAAACTCAAACCTAGTACAAGGAAGACAATCATAAAAATCTAAGAGGAAGATAATGAAATTGAGACTAAGAAAATAATATGAGGAATCAATGAATCAAAGGGTTGCTTCTTTAAAAAAAAATAGATAAATCTTTAGCAGAACTTACCAAAAGAAGAAAAGACCCACAGCAATGCAATTATAAATGAAAAAGGTGAAACCGCAATGGACACTGCCTATATCCTAATATCATTAGTAAATACTATGAAAAATTGTACTCCAACAAACCTGAGAATCTTGAGGAAATGTACAAATTCCTAGATACATAAGAATTACTGAAACAAAACAAAGAAGACCAAAAAAAACCCCACTTCTCAAATTTTAAAAAAATTGAAAAGGAAACAGTACTTCCAAACTCATTTCTGGAAACTATCATTAACCTGATTACAAAACCAGACAAAGACCCAAATAAAAACAAACACAAAAACTATAGGCCAAGCTCTTTAATGAACATAAACACAAAAATTCTCAAGATATGGCAAAAATAACACAAGAAATCATCAAAAAGATCACACATCATTACCAAGCAGGCTTCATCCCAGGGATGTAAGGATGGTTTAACATATGCAAATCAATAAATGGAATACACCAAACAAACAGAAACAAGCACAAAAGTCACACGATCATTGCAATAGATTTAGGAAATGCCTTTACAAAATCCAACACCTATTCATAATAAAACCCTGAAGAAATAGATATAGAAGGATTTTATTTAAACCTGATTAAAGCCATTTATAATAAAACTGCTGTCATACCATATTAAATGGTAAAAAGCTGAAACCTGTCTAAAATTAGGAACAAGGCAAAAATGTCCACTATACCACTCCTATTCAATCTAGTATGCAAAGCATTAGCTAGAGTAGCCAGGCAAGAAAAAGAAATACATATAGAAAACATGACATGCTTCTTCACACAGAAGATTCAAAAAGTTCCAGCAAAAGACTATTAAACCTAATAACCAAATTCAGCAATGTAGCTGGATATAAAATCAACACACAAAAATTAATGGTGTTCTTCTATATCAATTATGAACTCATCAAGAAAGAAATTAGGAAAACAATACCATTAACAATAGCACCTGAGAGGAAGGGAAAGATGGCGGACCAGTAGGTAGCAGGATATGGAGCCTCTCTGAGAGAGACAGCTCAAATGCCAGAATAGATCACCCTGGAGAGACCCAAACACAGGGAGATGGATTCTCTCAACCCAGGAAGAAACTTAAGTAAAAGAAACTGCTTGAATATGAGGTCCAGGGGCTACCATTAGAGAAGCTAAGATCAGTGAGCATGGTGCTCTCGCCGAGCCTCCTAAATTCGTGCCTGAGATCAACCTGAGCAACCAAACCCACGCCAGTGCTACTGGCTTGAGTGGCCCAAAGTGTGGAGCTGAACAGCCCTGCGTGAGACTCACCCGGAATTGGCCCTGCACATGACCCACCCAGAGGCACTGTGAATTCGAGCAGCCGCCATACTGAGGTCAGAGGTCGGGGATCCCAGAAGTTCTCAGGGACTGGCATCAATACACAGTGAGGGATGGGAATAAGACCCTTCCACGGGAATGGGGCAGCCAGCTGGACGACATGTTGGAGTTGGGCAGGACAGCCCTAACTCTGTAAGGAAGTGGCTTCAGTTGGTTGCTCCCCTCTCGGAGCAGACTGGTAGGATCTGCTTGGACTGGGCCACATCCCTGGCCAGGACCTAGTGGGTCATCACAAATTAATTCCCTGAGCACAGCGTACACTGACACAGTGAAGGCCTGCAAAGGTTGACTGGCCTGGAGCAGAGGAGCCAGCGTACACTGCCCTTGCTCACACTTCAGTCTCTGATAGCAGACTAAAGAGGGCAGAAGCCCCTAACCTGCGTGCTCCAGAAGATCCCTAACCAAAAAAAAGGGGGGGTCTGGGAATTATACTATACACTTGTATGGAAGGAACCAAAAACATGATGAGAGAGAGAAATAAGAAAAAGCTCCCAGCCCCCAACCCTGAGAATATTGATCCAGGAGAGGTAAATACAAAAGAGATTGAGGGCAGCAAACATGCAACATCAAACAGCATCAGCGGACATAAAGAGATATCTTTAGGACCTTGTAAACAAGATCAAAACTGAAATATTAATTCAAGTTAAACAAGAGATAAGTAGATTAATAAAAGAAAGGCTGGGCACCTCTCAAGAAGACACAAAGAATGGAGGAACACAAAAGGAGAGAAATGTTCAATAAAGAATATAAAGAAAACCTAGAATTCATGAAGCAGATTCAAAGGTAGTACCACGAAACTTAAAGACTCCATAGAAAGTTGGCAAAACTGCTTGAAAGAAACTAAAGATAGACTATCAAAAATTGAACACAGGCTTGCAATGTGTGATCATGAAAGACAAGATTTCTTAAAAATAACAAGAAAACAGGCAGTCAAAATACAAAGGCTAGAGGATAACAAGAGGATCTAAAATTTAAGAATAAAGCATGTGAATGAAGAAGCAGGAGTCAAAACAGAAGAATTGCAAAGGCCATTCACAGAAATTATGAAGGAAAACTTCCCAAACATAGAAAAAGGAAATGATATGTAGACGTATGAAGCATACAGAACTCCAGCCACGTACAACCAAAACAGAGCTATACCCAGACACATAATCATCAAGATCCCAGAAATTCAATATGAGAACAGAATATTAAAAGCCATCAGAGAAAAGAAACAGATCACCTAAAAAGGAAAACCCATCAAAATCATGGCAGACTTCTCAACATAGACAGACCATCAAGTCAAGAAGAGCTTGGAGTGAAATAATTCAAGCCCTGAAGGAGAACAACCTCCAGCCCAGATTGATGTATCCTGCAAAACTCTCTCTAGAAATTAATGAAGAAGCAAGACGCTTCCATGACAAAGAGGAACTTGGAGAATTTGTGACCACCAATCCAACCCTACAAAAATTCTGAGAAAGAGAATTTTAGAGAAAGAGAAAAAGAATAGGAGCATTTCAGGAACAGTGGCAGAGAGGCCTCAGTGAAAGGGGCAGACAGTGGAGTGGAACAGAAAAATAGACAACCAATGGCAGAAAAATAGAATAGCAGAAATGAGGCAGAGAAGATTGGCTGTAATCTCTAGTATAGAGGGCCTTGAAATACTAACAGAGAGAAACACAGGCAGAGTAGATCAGGAGATAAGGTCCATTGAGATGCTCTATATAGGGAGGCAGTGGGACCCAAAATTAGCAGTGCACCGTATGGAAGTGAAAGGGGAGGAATTGTGTAAAAAAGGAAGGCAGAGGATACTGTTAATGGGGTAACAAGATTTAAAATCTACATTATTCTCATCACTCTGCTTAGATGGATTACATGCTTTTCCAGTTTGTCTACTTACACTAGACTTGAGGACATGGTCAGCTATGCCAAAAATAAGAGGACATATTATGGTAATAATCCTTAATTTCCTATCAACTTAATCTGAAGCCCTGTATATCTTATACTGTCTTATTATGACTGATCTTGTTTGAATCTGGTTTATTAGATTGCTGTTTTGTATTGACTGATTTTATTCAAATATGTTACGATTGATAGCATCAGGTCTAAGATTATAGGCATCTACACTGAAGATGACAAGATTCACTAAGATACCCACTCTGGTTTGATTATTGCCTGCTTTTGAAGTCTTATAATGTCTCCAATGCTTTGTTTTTATTAATGTTGTTATATACTGCTGAGACATCATGATAACAATTGTAGATCACCTTATATTGTGGTTTTATATGACTTTTTGCTTCATGCTTTTCTAGGAATTGTTTTTTGTGTTGCTTTGCTTTGTTTTTCTCTCTAATACAGAAAGGATAGATATACATGTACTCATGCATGTGTAGAGCTTATAAACAATTTATGAGAACCAATTATATAACGCATGATGAAATGAACAACTACTTTGAAGAAAAAGAGACACTACAGTACCCACTGCTGATTCCATAATGTCATGATGTGAAATCCAGCAATACTATCATTCTTTGTTCAAAGTGATATTAGCTTGTTTTGTTTTGTTTTGTTTTGTTTTGTTTAAGTTCAACACACAGGAAGGTATGGACAGCTGTTTTGAAGAGAAGGAGAGACACTATGACAGCCATTATTGGCTTCCCTATTGTCTGGTCTTGAAGATCAGAAATGCTTTCCTCGTCCTGTTCAGATCAGTTCCATACTATGCTGTTTCATGTGAATTCCCTGTATGTGACAATATGGACAACTATTTGGAAGAAAAGAGTCAATATGATAGAGAGTGAATATCTCCAATTGTCTAGCTTTGAAATTTATGTCTCTTACATTGCTTTCTTGTGATCCACTTTGTTCTGTTTTGTTGTGTTTAAATTTACCCTTTTGATATAATTGCATGCATGGTTGAGTGTGTAAGATGGATGATCATATTGCTGTCTTTGTCAGATCATGGAGCAGAACTGTCAACAGTCTCACTGTTTGAATGTCTACTTTGCATGTTTTAATTTTGTAATTTGAACAACAGTTTCCAAGATGTCAGTATGTAATTTGTCAAGTAATGATTTCTTAGTGTGTTTTTTGTTGTTGTTCTTTTCCTTTTTTCCTTGGAATTCTGTATTGTTGCACTCTTTATTCTGTTTTGTTTGGTTTGTTTTTTTTTTCTCTTTAAAAAAAAACAATAGCATCTGCAAAAAATGAGACAGTGAAGAACCCAATCAAGGAAGTAGAAGACCTCTATAATGAAAACCACAGTACACTGAAAAAGGAGATTTTTTCTGGCAAGACAACGCACTCTTGTAATCTCAGCACTCAGGAGGTTTAGATGTTGAGGCAGGAGAATCACCATGAGTTCGAGGCCAACCTAAACTACACAGTGAGTTCAAGGCCAGCCTGAACTACATAGCAAGACCTGTCTCAAAAACAAAACAAAACAAAACAAAACAAAACCATATGGTAGTTGCACAAAAAGAGATGTGCAGATTAATGGAACTCAGCAAAACATGAAGAAACAGCCCCAGAAACATTAAACCATCTGATTTTTGACAAAGGGGTCAGAAATCTATGCAGGAAAAACGATAGCCTCTTTCACAAATGGTACTGGCAAAACTAGCTACACAGAAGACTGAATCTATGTAGAAGACTGAATTTAGATCACTATCACCATGCACCAAAATAATGCACCAAAGACATCGACATTAAAACAGAAATAGCTGAGGATATAGCTCAGCAGCATAAGCACATGCCTGGCAAGTGCAAGGTCCTGATTTCAATCCCCGGTACAAAAAAGCAAAAACAAAACAAAACAAAAAACAACAATCTGCTGGAAGATAAATGTGGTAAAGACGTTAAAGACATAGAGCACATAGAGATATACACAAAGGAAAGGATTTTCTAAACAGAAACCCAATTGCAACAGCAACAACAAAAAAGTCAGCAGCAAGAATCAAAAAAATCTAAGTCATCAAAGTAAAAAGTTTCTGACAATCTACAGAATGGGAACTTTTTTTGCCAACTACTTCTTTGACAAAGATCTAATATTTAAAATTTACAAAGTACTAAAAAAAAAAAATCAGATCACTTCCCCCAAAATAAAAGACTCAATTCAAAAGTGAGCAATCAAAATGAATAGACACTTCTCAAAAGTACAAATAGCCAATACATACATGAAAAATGATTAATATTTCTGGGCATCAAAGAAATATAAATTAAAACAAACACTGAGATACCATCTTACTCCAGAAAGAATAGCTATCATCCAAAAACAATACTGTACCAAATGCTGGTGAGGTGGTAGAGAAAAGGCCCCTAACATTGCTGGCATGAACATAAGGTGCTTCAAACACTATGGAAATCAACATGGAGATTCTTCATAAAACTGAAACTAGAAATTCATTTCACTAAGCTATTCCCCCTCTTAGTATTTTCCCAAAAGAATTAAAGACATCATATTACAGCAATAAATGAATACCCATGTGTATAGCAATATTACTTATCACTAAAGCTTAGAAGTGGTCTATATATCCATCAAAAAATAAATGGATACAGAAAATGTGTTTATATAAAATGGAGTACTACTCTACCATAAAAAAGGATAATTGTGAGTCATTAGTAGGAAAATGAATGTACCATGAGACCATAATGTTAAATGAAACATATCAGATATATAAGCTTAAATATTTTATAACTTCTCTTATATGAGATGCTCAAAGTATAAATAGCTTTAAAAACAAAATGAAAGGTGATAGGAAACAGAGAAATAAATCTTTTGTAAGTGGGAAAGGGACCAAGAAATGGGGGAGGGGTGTACAGAAGGATAAAAAGAAATAAGGTATGCTAAATCTTATTTCTGTCCCTCAAGATGAATGTATACATTACATACTACAAACATGTACTGATAAAAAATTTTAGTGGTTACTACAAGACAAATGATGATGATGATGATGATGTAAAGAAAAAGTAACTTTCACACTACATGGTTTTGGCAGGAATGTAAATTAGCACAGTGACTATGGGAAACATTATGAACAGTCCTCAGAAAACTAAAAATATAACTACCATAGGATCCAGCTATAACTCTTTTGGATATTCAAAGGAAATAAAGTTAGCATATAAAAGAGACACAGTGGTACCTTGGTAGGCACCATTAATTGTTCTGGGAGGTGTAACACATACCAAAAATAAGAGTCAAACAAATTATTTTGTCTGGTAAGAGTAGTATGTCATGAGGTAGTTGAAACCAACAAGTTCTAGTTTGCATACTGAGTATCAAACAAGCAAAGAATATAGGGAGAGAATTTTCATGTCAAAATGCATTGAGAGGGGCTGGGGATTTAGCTCAGCAGCATAAGCACCTGCCTTGCAAGTACGCAGTCCTGAGTTCGATCCTCAGTACCGATTCAAAAAAAAATGCACTGAGTACTAAATTTGTTGAGTTTCAAGGCAGTCAAGCACCAAGGTAGCAGAATACCCATGTTCACAATAGCCAAGATATGAAATCTGCCTAGATATCTGTCAACAGATGAACTGATAAATATGCTACAGAAATGTAATGGAGTATTATACAGTCATAAAGAGGAATGAAACCATGTCATTTGCAAGAAAATGAATAGAATTGGAAGGCATAATGTTAAGCAAAACAAGACCTGAAAGCAGAAGATGAACTATTAGAGAACAAGAAGGAGACAGAGGAAGGAGGAAGGCATGAAAAAGAAATGGTAGAAAGGAGGGCAGAAATGTTCAAAGCACAATGCACAATACATGTATGTATGGAAGTTACACAATGAAACCATTAATTATGCAATTAATATGTATTAATATTTACAATTTTAAAAACAAGTAATTTTTAAAGCTTCTTTTACTCATACATAATTTAGAATTATATTGTTTAATTTCCAAATATTTAAGGACTTTCCAGGTACATTTTTAATGTGTTTTCTGACTTAATTCTGTGTAATCAGAAAATAGATTGCATGATCTCAAGTTTTTAAAATATGTTAAGATTTTCTTTATGACTCAGAATATGGCTTATGTTGGTTAGGTGAGAGCCAGCTATGGCTTTTGCATCAAATGTATCACCTAATTTTTGTATGACCTACAAGCGAGAGATTATTTTTTTGCCTGTTTTGTTTTTTTGTCTTTTTGAGACAGGGTCTTGCTATGCAGGTCAGGTTGGCCTTGGGCTCACTTTGTAGCCCAGGATGGTCCCAAACTTGCAACAATCCTCCTGCCTCAGCCTCTCAAGTGCTGGGATTACAGGAGTATGCCACCATACCCCACTCTACTGTTTGCATTTTAAAAGGCTGAAAATAGCAAAAGAACATTTCATGGTGTGAATACATGAAATTCAAATTTCAGAATCTAGAATAATCTTTTACTGGAACATATATACTCATTTATGAACTCTCTTAAGGCTGCTTTGGGCCAGTGACATAGCTCAGTGGCACAGTGCCTGCCTGGCAAGCACAAGGTTATGAGTTTGAGTCCTGGTACCATAAATCAGAAACAGGCTGCTTTCATACTACAGTGGAAGGGCTGAGTAGTTGTATAAATGACCATATACCGCACTATGCCTAAAATATTTATTATCTGGTCATTTACAGAAAATATTTGTTGGTTCCTGATTTTGATGTATGTTCCATGAACATATATACTGTGCTCTGTTGAATAGTATGTTCTCTAATCTTAACTAGATCCAGCAGGTTGATGGTATTAAATAAATGCTGATTTTCTTTCTTCTCGTTTTATCACTTAGTGAAGAATGCTGAAGTCTCTACATATAACTGAATTTTCCTTTTCAATTCTAAAAGTTTTTCCACTTTTTAAAAATCTGTTGATAGGTATACAGATATTTACATTTGTTCATTTTATTGATTTATCATTATAGAACACACCCGGCAATTTTCTTTGCTCTAAAGTCTATTTTTTCTGTGTTTTGTTTTGTTTTGTTTTGTTTTCAATATTGAGGGTTGAGTGCAGGGGTGCTCCACAACTGCCTTATATCCCCACCCTTCTCTTCTTTTACTTTTTAATCTGAGGATCTTGCTAAATTGCCCAGGCTGGCCTTGAACTTGCCATCTACTGCCTCAGTTTCCCAAGTAGCTGAGACTACAGGATGTACCATAATGTCTGGCTATATTTTCTGGTATACATATAATTATGCCAAACATATTTTTATTAGTATTTGCATGTACAGCCTTTTTCATCTTTCTCTTTTAACCTATTTATATCATTATATTTGAAGTTTTTTCTGGAAAAATATTGTAAAGTATATCTAGTATTAATTATGAAAATTGCTAGCTTGTAATGATTTTATTTTATTTTTTTTTGGTACCAGGGATTGAACTCACGACCTCATACTTGCCAGGCAGACGCTTAGGCCACTGAGCTAAATCCCCAGCCCCTCCACTTACATTTAATATAAACATTAGACTATCTAGATTTAAAACTACCATTTTATTGTTTTCTGTCCCTTCAATTTTCATTCCTGTGCCCTATTTCTTGCCTTTTTAATTATCTGAGTATCTTAGTATTTCATTTAATTTGATCCATTCTGTTAGTACTATATAGCTATATACATCTTTTGTTGTTGTTGTTTTTGTATGTTTGTGGTATTGGATAGAGAACCCAGGGCCTTTGCACTGAGCTACATCCTCAACCTTTTTTCTTTCTTAAGAAAAAGAATCTCACTAGGCTGGGGATATAGCTCAGTGGCACAAGCACTTGCCTGGCAACTGCAAGGTCATGAGTTAGATCCCTGGTACCAAAAAAAGAAAAAACAAAAAACAGAATCTCGCTAAAGCTCTAAGGTACTGAGGCTGGGCTTGAACTTATAAGTTCCTTCCTCAACCTACAAGAGTACTGGAATTACAGGTGTGCACCACCATACCAAGCTATCTATAATTTTTATTGGTTGCTCTAAGGATCAAAATAAAACACTTTTCAGTCTTCTTAGATGTCTATTTTAGCAATTCAAGTAAAATATAAAAACATTAGATCATAGAGGTTGTTTACCTTTCCCTCTATGTTGTAGTTATAGTAAATCTATATACATTAAAATATTACATAGTGTTTTTATTTTAACTGTCAGGTATTCATTTAAAAACTCCAAAAAGAAACTTTCTACCATATTTAGGTACTTACCGTTCTAGTCGAATACACAATGAGCAGACTGGTGCCACTGAAAATGTCTGTTTACACATCTTAGTTTGTTCCTCAGCTCTACCAAACAATTCTTTTTAATAAGTTCCCTTACATTCTTTATTACATTCTCCAAATCTTGCATTCTGCTATTTTCCCCCCTTATTCTCAGCAAATTACCTTGCCTTCTAATTCATAGATAATAAAGGACATCAGCCAAGAATTCTTCAAATTCTTGCTGTCATACTTACACTGATCTGGATCCATACCTATCCATTTTCCAGAACATGAATAAAAGGCTAACCAACCAAATAGCTGCCCGAGTGGCAGACTAGCAGACAACACAGCCTCACTGACATTAATTGATAACAAGGGACCATTTAATACAAGTACTTCACAAGCAGACAAATGTGGACTAGTCCATATCCCCTTCCCCCAAAGTTCACAGCTTTTGAGAAAAAACACAGAATACTCCATGCCAGAATCAGCCTATTTCTATCAAATATTTTCTGCAAACTACATCTACTTAATAGATTGTATGGTGTTACCATACACCATCAATCCTTATCCAGATGACTAACAGTCACTTGAAATTGACAATTACGATCTGAAGAAAATTTGAAACTAAACCATGCATTGCATGATGCTATTTACCAGAAACAAGTAATTTATTTTTTAACCTAAATTTGAAACCTTTTAATATGCCTCACAGGAAACTGTCTGGTTCAGAAAACAGCAGAAGAAACTGATTAAAGAATAAAATACAGAAAAATAAAAAGCATACTGCTAACATAAAAACCAGAAAAATAACTTTAAAATACAACAAGAATGTTTACTTTGGCAGCATATACACTAAAATATAATAAGACATTCTGACTTTTAATTTATATAACAATTTTATTGAATACCAATTTTGTGCCAGGTACTGAGGATACGATAGGACAAACAAGTTTACTGCTCTTGGAGGATTTACATTCCAGGAGAAATTAAGCATATAAGTGAAGATAATATATATAACAAACACTATTTTAAAAACAATGATATAATACACTGGAGCTGGAGAGACCATTAACATAGCTAGAAAGTGAGGGAAAGTTTCACTAAAATGTAGATGACCAAATGGATAAAAATGAACCAGCCATGCAAAGATAGGGTAGAGGAAACAGAACATTCTAAGCAAAAGGAAAAGTAAAGCCCTAAAACAAAAACAACCTTGACCTTTCAAGAATATATGACAAAACAAAAATACATTTCTGTGGCTAGAATACAAGAATGGTGGAAATAAATTGTAGGAAAGGAGTCCAGAAAGCTAGGGAAGACTCAAGATCAAGTATAGGCCACTAAATCAATTCTTCATGAGTGCGAATAAACAATGAAACCTAATTTTAAGTGATGGGAAACAACAAATTTTTAAATATACACATATGTAAGTTAAACTGTTTAGCTATGTTCTCTTTATGTAGTAAATTTTTTATTATAGACAAAATAATTTTTTACAGGTAATTCAGTAACTTTTTCCCCTGAATAAAATATTAAACAAATATTTCAAGGGGTTACCTTTTAGATTTTCCTTTCAATTTGGGTGTAGTCATTATGGAACAAGAATCCTTTCTTACCTCTGAAAAGCATCTCTGGCCACCACAACCTCTGATACCTCATGCTGCTCTAATGTGTAAATGAAAGGTGCCTCCCCAGGTAGACAATCTCTTGACACAAATTTAACAAAGTACAAGATTTCAGTCCCTCTTCACTCACTTGGCCCAGCATCCTTAGGCATTACCATTTAAAGTGGCCTTACCAACCACCTCCCTAGAATCTTATTTCATTGATCAGCAAACCTTTTCTCCTGTAACTTCTAGTCCTCATCTAGGGTAAAGTCCACACACATCAGAAACTGTCCAAAAATAGGCTTTTTCCATCAAGAAATGCTGAGCATTACTGTATACCTATCATTATATATTGCCAAAATTCTGACAGAGTGCTGAAGCTTTGAATTTTTTTAATTGAAATAGATAATCAAAGTTACAATAGATCAAAAAGCTCTCATCTGTTTAGTAGAAACTACATACATCTATTTGAATAGTTTTTAAGCCATGCATACAACTAGTCATTTGTAACCCGCATCCCATTTTTTATGGATGTGAGATATATCACAATTTGAGAATGAATTTTTGGATCATCTATATAACTCCAACTACCATATATCTGAATCTTGGCATTACAGCTAATTATGCTGCCAAAAATAATGATGCAAAAACTGGCAGAGATGCTGATTTGTCTGTCAAGAAAATCTTTTTAAGATAATATATTTTAAAATTTCCTAGTCAGCACTTAAAACTTTTAAATCTTTCTAAGCAGAATAGGTACCTTAAACTGAGTGTGGTGTTAGGTGCCTACAGTCCAAACTATTCAAGAAGTTAAGGAAGGAAGATTCCTTGATTCCAAAGAGTCAAGACCAATGTGAGTAACATAAGAGATCTTATCCTTTAAAAAAACTTAACATAGATATGATCAACTTTGCATTGTAATTTTGCAACTGATAAAATAAGAAAATTATTAAAACTAAATAGCTAATGAAATTAAAGTTCACATGTAAGGTATAGTCTCTTATTTATATCATTTTAATTAATTTTAAAATAATCTGTATTAATAATGGACAAATTATGATAGTTATACAAGTTGTTTACTCCTCCCTTCCCATAGCTTTAAAAAATTTCATATATTACAGGGGTCTGTAAACAATTTTCAGCAAATTAAGCACTTTAATTTTGGTCATGATTTCAGGCTGCCTAAGGTACTCTTGTAGCACAGAGAATTTCAGCTTCAAAAATAAGTCATATAGACCCAGGGCAAGAAGCAAGAAGCAACAGCGTTTCCTGAGATCTTTGCCATGTTGGAACTTAGGGCGCTGAGCAAACCAGCAGCCAGCCTGCCACCCTGGTAAGTGGCTGTGGTCTGGCAAGCCACAGACACCCCAGGGCAAGAAGCAAGAAGCAACAGTGTTTCCTGAGATCCACGCCATGTTGGAACCTAGGGCGCTGAGCAAACCAGCAACTAGCCTGCCGCCCTGGTAAGTGGCTGTGATCTGGCAAGCCACAGCCACTCCAGGGCAAGAAGCAAGAAGCAACAGTGTGTGGCCCTGAAGCAAGGCCAGCAGATTGCTCTAGCTGCTGGTTTCAAACAGGAGCTTAAAGAGAATTCTTTCTGTGGTCTGTTGACCATTTAAGAACTTTGGGAAAGTAATGGTCAATTCATCAGAAAGAAATAGTGGTAAATGTGGCAGACTTTCAGCGGCCTGAAGGAGAGAGACCCTAGTGCCTTGGGACCTGCACCATGCGGTTGACTCAGGGTGCCAGGAGAACAAGGAGCTCCTCCCCTCTCTGGCGGGCGGCTGTGAGTGTGGAGACTTTCAGCAGCCTGCAGGAGAGAGACCCTGGCACCTTGGGACCTGCACCATGTGGTTAACTCAGGGTGCCGGGAGAACAAGGAGCTCCTCTCCGCTCTGGGGACCGGCTGTGAGCCTGCCGGTGCGCGGGCTGAGAATCAAACATCTTATGTCATCCTGTCCCCTGTCCTGTGTCCCCCCTACCCTTAGCAAGTGGGAGCCAGTGAACTACACATCTTGTGAAAAGATTGGCTATGTTATTTAGAATGAGCTCCCCACATGCAAAGATATGGACAACCATTTGGAAGCAAACAAGAGACAATATGATAGATAGTGAAGATCTCTGGTTGTCTAGCTTTGAAATTTATGCTTTCTTATGTCTCGTTCTGTTCTGTTGCATTGTGTTTAATTTGTGTTTAATTAAACAAAAAATAAGTCATAGATTTTGAGATAAAAATCACAGCTCAACTGGTCTGAGCAATGTATTTTACCTAGCTCTTCTTCAGCCATTTGTACAACAAAACTGGTCCTTCTCATGCATCACTAATTTGATCTTACATTCCACAGATAAATGAAACCCTCAACTACAAAATGATGTTTTCTTGTGACAATAATAGTAAAAGTAGTTCAGTTTTAGAAAAATTAAATAGTACCAATAATCTCTTGCCCTAAAAACAAACAGCTTTTTCCTAAGTTTCCAATCATTTTATATAAAAGGTCATTTATATGACAAGCAGATATCTTAAGGGAAAGCTTTTTTAAAATACCTAGATACACATAAAAATTACATACCATATATATTGTATAAAAACCACAAAACCAAAAGAGAAAATGTCAAATTCAAATTAAGTGTAAATCGGATAATTATCTCATCCTGATAAATCTCAGCACTCTGTGAGGTCGAAGAAGTAGGAGGATTGCAAATTCAAACTAAGCCCAGGAAATTTAACAAGACCCTGTTTCAAAATAAATAAAAACAAAAACAAAAGGGCTGGAAATGTAGTTCAATGTGAAGGATCTGGGTTCAATCCCCAGTACAAGAAGAAAGCAAGGAAGGAAGGGAAGGAGAAAAGGAGGAAGGAGGAATACAGAGAGTGGGAGGGATGGAAAGGAAAGTGGGAGAGTGGGGCAAAGAGAGAGGAGAGAAAAAAAGAAAAAAGATTGGCTCAGCAGATCTTAGAAACAAAGATAAAAATGCTGTTAAATTCTAGAATACAAGTGACGTGTTTTTAGTAATAATTTGATTATATTTTGAAACAAGTCAGGAGCTGCAATGTTAAGAGTTTTAACAATATTCAACTCTATCAAAACTCTTCAGAGCTAGTGTGATGGCACAAGCTTAAAATCCATTACTTGGAAGGCTTTGGCAAGATCAAAAGTTCAAAGCCATCTTGGGCAGACCCTGTCTCAAAATAAAATAATAAAAAAGGGTAGAGCTCAAAATAAAATAATAAAAAGGGGTAGAGCTGAGCCCCTTGGGTCCAATCTCCAGTATTGAACACAAAACAACTTTCAGATAATTTGATGCAATTAAATGATGTGAAATGATATGTCAGCATTTTGCTATAATAGTATTTCGTTTCAAAATAGTTTTGAGGAGAGACATGTGAGACGTAAGAGGAAATTAGCCATTTTGATAACTGTTTGATAACTGCAAATGCAGGTTCTCTGTAATATTTCTCTATTTTGTATCTTAAAATTTCTAAAATAAAAAGAAAAAATTATTGAGAAAATCTAAAAATATACAAACTGAAACAGAAATATCACACCTTAACTTTCATTGCTGTTAATTCAAGATTCACTAAAGCAAAGCCACTCTATGCAAAAGGAGTGCATTGTTACTCAGATGAGTGAAGATTTACCTATTATCTCCCAGAATGTTATGGTTTAGACTTAAAATATCCCCCAAAAGTCTCCTATGTTCAAAGGTGGAATTTTCAAAAGATGAGTGGGTCATGAAGGCTCTGTCAGTGGATTGATTATTGATGAGATCATAATTTGCTTCTATTATTGGGAAATGAGGGCAAGTTAGGAGATGAGGCCCAGCTGAAGGGAGTAGGTCACAGGGATGTGACTTTGTGGACAATATCTTGTCCCTGGCCCCTTCTTCTCAAGCTTTTTCTTGTCTCTCTGTTGTTGGCTGCCATGCCAGTTTTGCTCCACCACATCCTTCTGCCATAGTGCTCTGCCTCATCTCACGCTTACAGCAAAAGAACAAGTTGCCCATATACTGAAACTCTGAAATAATAATGAGTCAAAACACGTCTTTTCTCCTTAAGTTGATGTCAGGTATTATGTCACAGGAACAGAAAGCTAAAACACAGAGCCACTATCCAATGATAATAGCCTGAAGGAGTCCTTGTTAAAGATGTCAAAAAAAAAAAAAACTCTGAAGATATAAACTCATTCATTTGCTCAAAAAATATTAAGTACTTACTATGTATAAGACACTATTTAAAACGGTGACCCCACACACATAAATAGAATATATAAACATCTCTATGGAATTTATACTCCAGTGGGAAGCATGTGAGCAGATAATATAATAAACAAGCTGAGTGCCTATAATCCCAGCCACTTGAGAGGCTGAGGCAGGAAGATCACAAGTTCACGGTCAGTCTGGATAATTTAGTAAGATCCTGTTTTAAATTTAAAAGGGCCTTGTAATTCTTTCATTCTCTTGAATGGTTTTATACTATTGTGTTATGTTTGATATTGTTGTATCTGAAACTATGCTCAACTATAGCAGAGAAAGAGATATTTTGACAGCTACTGTTAATGTCTAGTTGTCTTATTGTAAAGTGTTGTGTTGCTTATGTTGTTCCCTTCTGATCTGCTTTGTTCTGCCCTCTTTTGTTTTATTCTCTTTAAAATAAAAAAAAGTAATAAGAACTGTAGGAGTAATAAAACCCAAAATGCATAATTGCTACTGTAAAAAAGAGAGCAAAAGAAAGTGCTCTAAAGGATATAACTGCATGTATGTTTAAGTGTGGAAGATAGATGACCATACTACTGTTTGTGTTAGATTGTTGAGCAGAACTGTTAATAGTCTCACTGTTTGAATGTCTACTTTGTATGCTTTAATTTTGTAACTTGAACAACTATTTTCAAGATGACAGTATGTAACTTATCAACTAGTGATTTCTTAGTGGTTTTTTTTTTGTTGTTGCTGTTGTTGTTGTTCTTTTCTTTTTTTCCTTTGGAATTCTGTATTGTTGCTACCCTTTTTTCTGTTTTGTTTGGTTGGATTTTTTCTTTCTAAATAAAATTTAAAAAAAAAATTAAAAGGGCCTATATATAGCTCAGCACTTGTCTAAAATGTATGAGGCATTGGGCTCAAGCCCCAGTAATTTTTGCATATTTGTTAGAGAGTGACTAAAACAGAGAGGCAAGCAGACAACTGTTGGGAGGTGGTAAATGCTATGGAAAACAGAACACTGAGAAGGTACTCAGGGTACCCTCACTGAGCAGATGATATTTTAAGAAGGATGTGAAAAGACCAAATAAAGTGAGGAAGAACATTTAAGACACATGAGATAGACAATGCAATGGGCCCAAGACAAAAGTATGTTTGAGATATTCAAGAAATAGCAACACTGCCAGAGGAGTTTGAAGCAAATGATGAAATAAAAAAACAGAAGAGACCAGGAGTTGTGGCTCTCTTGCCTAATATGCTACAGCCCTGGATTCAATCCCCAGCACGGTCAAAAACAAAACTTGTAAAACAGGAGGTTAGAAAAACAGTAAGGCAAAGGGACGGGAAGGGATTAAGCAGAGCTTTGTAGGCCATGGTGAGAACTGTGACTTTAAAAACGTGTGAAATGGAATGCTAAAAGAAAGGGTCCTGAACAAAGAAGTTACACAATTAAATCCTTTTCTGATCTGCTTTGATTTTGGAGTTCTAGACTAGCAGATCAGTTGTTTCCTTCCTATCATCATTGTCTGATAGTCAATTTCCCGTCGAGTAGTGACTGCTGTATTCCAGGAAAAACACTTCTTAGTCACTGATAATCCCCTTTTAGAAATGGGATACATGGTCACCTCCAAAAAATGACCTACCCAATTATAAAACTTTCTTTTGGGAACTACAAATAACTCGAATTAACATTGCTTTTTAGATTATGTAAAATTACAAAATAACTGTCATGTCAGATTAACTGTGATTAAAATCTAAACTCAAATAACTTGAATTAACATTGCTTGTTAGAGTATGTAAAATACTGTGATTTTATTTTGGCATTTTGTGATATTGGTAGTATTTAACAGTTTTGTTAACGTATATAAACTTTAGATTTCAATAATCAGGGCTCCCTCTTTGTTCAGGATATTATTTTGTATTTTTGTCAAGTAAATGAACCTCTGGGTGTTAAAATTTTTTTAAATGTGATACATATATACACCAATTCCTCAAGATAAATGTATTTATTACATATTACAAACACATACTGAGGAAAAAATGTTTAGACCTTTAAAGCCTTAGAATTATCACTTTATTGGAATTTCCCTGGGATATCTAAAACTTGTCCCTTTTTATCTGTTCTATTTTGAAACATGGTCTCACTGCTTGCCCAGCAGACTCAATCTGAAATCCTCCTGCCTTAGCCTTCCATGTGGTGGAATTGCAGCCATGCACCACCAGGTTTGGATCTCTTTTTATATGGAAGTAAAGAAATACTCTAAAATTACTGACAATTTAATTGCAAATCCTCAGATTTTACAGAGATGCAGAAGTTGTTGTGGTAATTGGCAGTTACTTTTTTTTCTCTTTACTTTTGTACCCTCGCTAATTAACCTGAAAGCAAGGTAAGACCACATGACAACCAATGTTTGCATACCTTTCTCTCTCTTTTTTTTTTTTTTTTTGAGACAAGGTCTCACTATGCAGTTCAGGTTAGCCTTGAGCTCACTTTGTAACCCAAGCTGCTTTTGAACTCACAAAGATCCTCCTGCTTCAGCCCCTTAAGTGCTGGGATTACAGTCACAACACCCGGCTTGTGTACCTTTCTTTGAAAATGATGATGATACAGAGATATCTGCAGCCCCAGGATGATAATTCAAACTGCTATGCTCTTGGCTGTCTAGCACAATTGTGTACCCATAGACAAGAGTTCAGTCAGCAGACTCAAAAGTGAGGAGAGGTGGGAAAAGATGAAATGGATGCTCCTAAAAAGTCGGAAAACCCATCTGAACTACTTTTTGCAAAATTCTTCTACTGCTGCAAAGCCCAAAACCAGTAAGAAAAACAAACAGCAAACTTTCACCATACCTTCTCCTGAGGAATCACTGGTGTGGTCAGAAGCCTTTGATGAATTGCTAGCCAGTAAATATGGTCTTGTTGCATTCAGGGCTTTTTATAAATCTGAGCTCTGTGAAGAAAATATCGAATTCTGGTTGGCTTGTGAAGACTTAAAAAAAACAAAATCACCCCAAAAGCTGTCCTCAAAAGCAAGGAAAATATATACTGATTCCATAGAAAAGGAAACTCCAAAAGAGATAAACAGACTTTCAGACCAAAACTGTAATTGACCAAAACATACAAGAGGTGGCCCTGAAGCAAGGCCAGCAGATTGCTATAGCTGCTGGTTTCAAACAGGAGCCTAAAGAGAATTCTTTCTGTGGTCTGTTGGCCATTTAAGAACTTTGGAAAGGTAATGGTCAATTCATCAGACAGAAATAGCAAGTGAGTGTGGCAGACTTTCAACAGCCTGCAGGAGAGAGACCCTGGCACCTTGGGACCCGCACCATGCGGTTGACTCAGGGTGCCGGGAGAACAAGGAGCTCCTCTCCACTCTGGGGGGCGGCTGTGAGCCTGCCAGTGCGAGGACTGTGAATCAAACATCTTATGTCATCCTGTCCCCTGTCCTGTGTCCCCTCCCCCCTTATCAAGTGGGAGCCAGTGAACTACACATCTTGTGAAAAGATTGGCTATGTTATTTAGTATGAACTCCCCATATGCAAAGGACAATCATTTGGAAGCAAACAAGAGACAATATGACAGATAGTGAAGATCTCTGGTTGTCTAGCTTTAAAATTTATGCTTTCTTATGTCCCGTTCTGTTCTGTTGTATTGTGTTTAATATTACCCCTTTTAAAATAAAATTTAAAAAAAAAACATACAAGAGACTACAGGTACCTGCTTTACAACTGCTCAGAAACTGGTCTACAGCCTGATGGAGAAGAACTCTTTTCCCCATTTCTTGGAATCAGAATTCTACCAGCACTTGTGTAAAAACCCACAGATCAACATACAGCCCCATGCTACAGAGATGAAAGGAGTCCAAAAATGAAGGCCATTTCATATTTTTCCCAAAGGGAAAGGCTGGGACCCACCAAAAAGACTGACCTTGAATTCAGCCTGAGTGTACAGGAAGCATCATTCAGAACAACTGATTGGAAGTTGGGTAGTGAATCAGGAAGACAGTATAGGTTACTGGTATCGGAGAGCTTCCTGTGCAGTGTGAAAAGCAGGGAGAGGGATAGAAGCTGAATGTGGTATATGTCACCAGAAAAGCAGGAGTGTGAGATGAAGACACAGTGTCATACTACTGGTCAAAAAACGTGTAAAATCAATAGATCTGGGATTACGTGGCCTTAGCTAGCTGGCTGTACATCTTTCCTGAAATCACTCCATGTTACCACACATAGTGGTTTCAGTTTTAGTTTTTTAGTATTAACATTAAAATGTTTACTATATGTAAGGGTACAGTTGTCTCAAGTACTGTTGAAAATACAGAAGTCTGTTTGAATTATTAAATGGTGTGTGAAATAGAGTGAGTGCTGTTGTGTAGAAACTTAGTGTCCATTATGAGTTCTAAAAACTGTCTTGAAGGCAGCTGAATATTTAAATGGTCTTTGAATAATTTATTAAATTTAGATAAATAATGACATTTTTTAAAAAAAAGAAACTGACAATACCATCCAGCCTGGCAAGGTGGTACATGCTTGTAATCCTAGCATTCAGGAGGCTGAGGCCAGAAGATCACTGAAAGTTTGAAGTCAGCCCGGGTTACATATTTAGCTAAAGGCCAGTCTGAGTGACAAAGAGAGCCATTGTCTCCAAATAATGACCTGGTAGCCAAATAAATTAAATAAAACTAAATAAACCATACAAATAATCTATCTTTTTCCTCTCTTTTTTCAGGAATTTTTTTTTCCAATTTTAAATGACTCAACTAAGTATCAATAGTTTGCCATTTGCTTCATAGACTAGCACAGGAGTCAAACAGAATTTTCATCCCCACCATTCCACCCCTTTTAAGTGGCAGGATTTGATTGTTTAGCGAGGAGTAACAACTGCTTTTTCAGGCAACATTTCAAATAAACTTCCAGAAACTATGTGTAATAAACTGCCCCCTCTGGCTGACATTTGTCTCCTCCTGTCTGTGTACAGGTAAGGAGACTGATTACTGCCTTGGTGTGAGAGGGGATTGGGTCCATCCACAGGACAGGATATCCTACCAGGTCTTTGCCTCCAGTGCTGGTTCTAACCAAACAGAAATCAGGATTTTGGAAAACTCCTTTAACAATCTGGGCATTTTCTTATCCATTATTTTGTTTCCCAATGGGTTCTCCGCTGCTGTATTGCCTTATGCAAACAAAGATTCCCCCAACTCTTAAACCATTTAATTAAACACACTTGTTTTTCCCCTGGCTGGACCTTCTTACCTCATAATTGGTGGTGGTCCCTGACAGGTGCATTTAGGATAACTTAAACCTTCGCTTTCCTTTGTGGGTCTTGTAGTAGCAATAACATGATCCTATTATTAACACTCAGAGTCACCCACATTTAGTCTGTTTTGTATTGCTATTAAAAAGCACCTGAAGCCACATAATTTACAAACAAATTTATTTCTTACAGTTGTAGAGGCTGAGAAGTCTAACATTCAGGGGCCCACATCCAGTGAGGGAATTCATGCTCTCATGGAGGAAGATAGAAAAGCAACATAGAATACATGAGAGAAAAAAAGAGCGGAGGAAAACTTGCTTTTATAACTCACTGCAAATCCATTTTGGCAATAACCCACTCCCATGATAATGATATTAATCCATTCATGAAGACTTTTAAATATCACTTCAGCCCCATTTGCTCCCGAACAGTGCTACACTTAGAACTGTTTTCCCACAAGAGCTGAGCATAATGGTGCATGCCTGTAATCTTGGCATGCTGATGGCTGAGGATCCTTAGCCTGGGCAATTTAGCCGTTTAGCGAGATTCTGACTCAAAAAAGAACGGGAGATATAGTTCAGTGTGAAGGCCTGAATTTCATCTCCAGTACAAGAGGAAAAAAGTTTCCCTGTGTTTCTAAACTTTGGGGAGACACATTCAAACTGTCGCACCTACTTTGCCATCCTGAGATAAACAAGTTATGACTCCATTGAATTAAAAGGATATCTTTTGCAAATGGGAAAGGAACCAAGAGATAAAGGGAAGGGAAAATGAATGAAGGGGAGAGGAAAGGGCGTTAAAAGAATTGACATATTTTGTATGTATCAACTCCCAGTGATGAATGTAATCACTATGTACTGAAAACATTACTAATAAAAATAATAAATTTTTTAAAAGGAGAAATCTTGAACAATGGCTTTATCTGCATTTGATGAACTTTAAGGATTTTTTTTCACTATATTATTAATGCTGTGAATTGCTTGTGACTGATAATCAGAGTTTCATACTAGCAAAGGGGTTTCCCCATCTTGGTTGTTTTTCTCACTTTGCTGAGACAAAATACATGAAGCCCAAAATTAGGGAAAGAAAGATTTATTTAGCTTACAGTTTTTTGGAGGTTTCAGTCCATACTCAACTGACTCCAAGGCAGGGTGGTGTGGCTAACGGGCAGCCATTCATGGTGGCAAAAAGGGCAAAAAAAAATCTCCTTCCCGCCTTTATATTGTATGCCAGCTACCTGTCCTGAGTGGGCACAGCACTCATACTACCAGTCCCAGCGCTAGACAACAAACCAATCACAAATGCTACATTCAGCCACCTCCAGGACTGCACAAAGCTTTGGGGGGGGTCACTTAAACAAATTGCAACACTCCCTCAGGCAGTACTACATTCTTTACCTCTTTGGGAGACACGGTTTCTAATCTGAACACTGATAATTAAAAGTACAAATATTTTTATAAATATCTATTATTTTTGATGCATCTGCTCTCATAGACAAATGTTCCAAATAATTCTGTGAGGGGAATTATTCCTGCTATGGGTGTAGGGAATGAGCTTGCCATAATCTCTTTGCTTTTACAACTTTGTATATGGTCATGGTAACCACCGCTTTGGTGTCAAAGTTCTTACTCAGTTACCCAAACTTTTTCCCCTTGGATACTGACTATATGATATTTCCTTGTACAAATCTAAATAAGATCCTATGAGTAGTATGTGGAAAAACAGTTCTTATATTTTATTCACCATGTTCAGTCCAGCTACAACAGAAACTAATTGCTGTTAACTAGGATTATCTGGAGCATTTGTCAACTGTTTATCTTTTCTTAACCCTCTAGAACTGTTGATATACTGTTGAAAATATAAAGAAAAGGGTTGGTATATGTTCTTATTAAAGGAGAGGTGAAAAAAACAAAAAAAGTACATTGAAAAAAGGAGAGGTGGACATTTTCTATGGCATTATAAGTGTGTAATGCACTTTTTTTCAGTAGGTGAGCATTCATTGAAATATTATCTCTTTTGCTTCTTAACTAGCTAGGCATTACACTACACCACTGTTGATATCATCTATAATGTCACATGGGTGATGGGTACTGACACTTTAGCCCGCAAACTAGGTAGTCCCTAGAATCTCTTTAATCATTCCAGAAAGTCCTCTGGTTAAAGATCAGTGCTACATCTGTCGGGCAACACTGACAATCTCCTCAGAAGTGAGGTTTCTACCATGCTTAATGTTTTTCTGTTTCTGCCCCTTAATGGTACCTTGAGGGCTTTGATGTCCAGGGCAGAGGCACAAGACTCTCAGTCTAGACCTGGCTGTTCTGAATGGTATCACTGCAATCCTCAAGCCCTTCTAGTCACCAGTTTCCTTGGTGATATCAAAACCTATTTTTTTTGGAGACAGATCCAAGGGTCTGATCTTGGGAAACAAGGCTGATGTGGTACCAACCTTATAACTAGTATACTTCAGGTACCTGACTTTGATCTCACTGAGGTCAAACTTGGGTGGCATGATGGAAGTGGCTGATGTTGGATGACCCCTGATTTGGGAAGACCAAAGAAAGTTGCACCTTTACCTCTTCTGAGCCAAAAGCCAAAAACTAATCTACCTTTTTTTTTTTTTTTTACTGGAGATCAAACTCAGGACCTTGTGTTTGCCAGGCAGGAGCTTATGCCACTGAGCTAAAACCCCTGCCCCTCTAATCTACTTTTTAATCTGATCATTTTGCTTCTTTTACTGATGAGGTGTTCCAATCTTTATTTTTACTATAGTATTAATGACTTTTTTCTTTTTTATTTTGTTGTATAATCATCACAGATTTCCTAGTATCTTGACACTCTGAAATTAAATAATTCTGCATACTGCATGATAATAATGTATGTAATTCACAAAACTACAATGTTTGTTAGTCAATAAACAAAATCACTTGTTCTCTTCAAGTAGCACTTTCCTTCAAACTTCTGTACTAAATTTCTGACCTTCATATAAATAGAACATAAGAGTTTCCACACTTTTATTCATGTGTTTTTCTGTGTTTTCTTTCTCCTTGACTTTCTCATGTGATCTTAAATGTGCTTGAGATTTCACCAAAGAACCTTATATAAATGTTCAGTGTGGTGTATTTCTAGAGATACATTCATATATTGAATGATAATATCTCCAATATCTACATAATCTCTTCATGAAATTTTTAAAAATACTAACAAAACAAAAATTTTAACAATCCACGTCATATTTGAGACCTTGGGACATCTAACACTGACCTATTTCACTAGTTTTAGCTACTCCGTCTTTCTTCCACTTTTAGGCTGATATCAGCTGCAATTGTGTAGAAGCAGTTTTTCATAATTGAGAAAACATGAAATGTTTTCTATTGTTTTGGAAATTTAGCGGGGTTTTATGGTTATTATAATTACTTGAGTTGGTAGGTTCCACCTGTGGTCAGGAAACAAAAGGACAGGAAGTAAGACAGCTCTACAGAACAAAGCATAGTCCCCATCACTTTCAGCTTATACACAGTGGTGTAAGGAAAATTCTTGCTTATAATTATGTGAGCCTACACTCTAACTCCATGTTAATTATAAACACAATAAAAACTTACATAATATTGATATGTACTGATTTTTTCAGGAATGTAAAGTTTTAGAAATTTGTCCAAAGTTGTTTCCCATTTCAGAAAACCACACCTGTAAAAGAAACACTCCTTATATTTTTCATTGTGAAGACACACCTAGGTTTGCATACATAATTGCCTCACAGTGACTTGGTATAAAGTACAAGCATTTGATAGTGATGTCCAATATAGTCATGCCTAAACATTTACATGTTAAAATATCTAAGACTTTATTAAATCCATTTCTTTTATTGCTTAATATGATTTCAGGTATTCTCTTTTCACATTGGCTGCATACATAGATTATACTGTCTATTTTTCAGGATAACAAAATAGATGTCACAAAGTATTTATTTTTAAAAAGGGAGAACTATTGTCCTATAAACTTTGTTTCCCTAAAAATGAGGATTTGAATTAATGCAACTTACAGTTGATGAAAAGTGATTAAACTGCAAAATACCAAAGTCAAAATGATTAAACTGGAAAATATAGTACAGATCATATAATTTATCAACAGGCCTTTACTATATGCCTTGCACTTGATTACACTGAAGAACAAAGAGGTATATCTCTGCTTTCACAGAATTTACAAGGTAGTGAAAATAACAAGACAATAGGAAAAACAAAGAACTAAATGCCAGCTCAGCATGGTGGTGGGCACCTGTAATCCCAGCTACTCAGGAGGCTAGGGCCAGCATGAGGGATTTAGTGAGACCCCATCTCAAAATAAAACAAAAATGGCTGAAGATATCACTGAGTGGTAGAGTAGTATTTCCCTAGCATGTGTGAGTCCCTAGGTCCAGCCCTAGTGGGGTGAGAAGTTAGAACTAAATACCAGTTTCCTTCTAACCCTCCGTGAAGAAAATTTCATAATTAAACAATAATCTTAGGAACCTGGGGTAGACGGAATAAGGTAGACTTTCAGCTGTGCATTCCATAATTAACTGGATAACATCAACAAAGTCTATTCACCATGGCAAAGAGCAATTGGTCTAACTGCTAAGGGGCAGGAAGGAAGGGTGATATTAGATACCAGGAGAGAATAGTGAGGAAGATACAGACATGTACAAGTTAAAGCCTTAAAAGTCATGGGAGTCTGAATTTGAAGCAATGGACAAAATGAAGTCCCTGTAGATTCACTACGAGAGACAGTTAATTGAGATAAATTACTTAAGATAAGTCTAATACAAACATATAACACAGAAGTATGGAAAGTCAAATATAAATGACTTCAGGTAGTGGAGGAGTTTGACATACTGTGGTTAGTTAAGTTGTAGATTTGATGAAATTGAAATGATCAGTCTGAATAAATAGCTTTAAAAGTCAACATAAATACTGGCTGAATCTCTCATCATCAGGGTAAACGAGCTCATAAAGACAATGAATATGGAGCCAATAAGAGGAAAACAGGGCCTTGGGCAATACTCACAGGTTAGAAGACCAGAAGAAGAGAGGGTAAAACAACCAAAAAAAATGCATGTTAGTTTACAGTCAAGTGATAAAACTATGGAAAGATTTTTTTCTTGCTAGGCAGGTAGCAGAAGATAAAAATTAAACAAATTAATTCTTAAAATTTGGGGGGGGCACCAGGAATCAAACTCAGGACTTTGTGTTTGCCATGCAGGTACTTATGCCACTAAGCTATAGCCTCAGCCCAATTTTTAAGATTTAAGAAAGTAATGGACTACAAAGTTGTTATAGCCCACTAATACGTTCTCACAGAATTTCCTAAATCTTTAGGTTGATATAAAAAATCACAACCCTGTATATATCAGCAACATATACATCTTTCTACAAAGGGTCCAACAGAAAGACACTCATTACAGAAAATGGATTCAGTCATATACAGATGAGTCAACTGACTCATAGATGCTACTATAAACTTTCAGAAAATAAAAGTAAGCAGAAATGAGCTATAAACCCATCATCAGTCATCAGAGAAAGTTGCATCATCATAAAAATTACTCTGACTCAGTCAAACAAAGAAATTGCCTAAGGGGTAGTCCACTTTAGTGTACAGATTTAGTTGCATGCATGGCAGCAATAAGAGCTGCAGAGATGTCCATACTGCTCAAAAGTTATTCTTGATAGATAATATAAAACAGGGAGATAGATCTTTTACAAAAGGGAAGGAGATTAAGAGATGGAAGAGGGGAGGGAAATGGGATGAAAAATTTAAGATGTATTATGTACATGTACCAAATCACCAAAAGGAATCATTATGTACTGCAAAAATGTACTAATAAAAAAGAAAAAAATTATTTATTATCTATGTCCTCTGTGTAAAGTGAAATTATGTACATTAAGGTTCTCAAATTTATGAACCTCCTAGATTATTTCAAAACAAAATTAATCAATGTGCCAACATGACCAAGCATTTCCAATTTTAAGTGCTGATGATGGTTTTCATCTACAAATGTGCAGAACTCTTTTTTTTTTTTTTTTCTGGTACCGGGGATCAAACTCAGGACCTTGTGCTTGCCAGGCAGGTGCTTAAGCCACTGAGCTAAATCCCTGGCCTAGAATTCTTATGAATACCATGTTCTCGTTTACAATTGCTTTTCAGGGAGGATCACAATAGCATTTTTCTCCACTCTTAATGTGCGTATTATATAGGCCCACATAAGTGAAGTCAAGCACAATGGAAACTTTTATGAACTACACTTTCCATTTTCAATTCATGTTATTCCTAAACGATAAAAATAACTGTCATATTCCATGTATATTCATTATAGTGCTAATAATTTATATAGCCAGGCAAAATGACACATACCTGTAACATGTGCACTCAGGAGGCTGAGGCAGGACAATCATTGTGAGTTTGATCATACATAGTAAGCCTGGGATACACAGTGAATTCAGTGCTAGTCTGAACTACATAGTGAGACCCTGTCTTAAAAAACAAACAAAAGCAAAATTTGTAAAATCCTACTTATACTTTCAGGTCTCACTATGAGACAGCGAGGGACTGCCTCCTAGTGGTGAGGTGATTCTTGGCTGTCCCTGGCCCCATTTTTGTTTCAACGTCAAGCCTAGTGATGTTCTCCCATACCGCCCTATCACATTCATTCCCCTCTTTCCATCCCATATGTTTCCCTCTTATGCTTAATAAATAAACCTCTAAGTTTCCATGATCAAATCAACCTACCAGGAAGTATATCCCAAGTATAGATGACTATATTCCATATATAGAGGATCTTACTTTACAAAACAAAAGAAAACAAAACAAAAACAGACTGGACTTCCTGAAAGATCAGGAAGAAGACAAGCAAGCCGACTTTTGCTACTTTTATTCAACACTGTACTAGAACTTCTAGCCAGAAAAATTAGGGGAAAAAAGTAAAATGCTACAATAATGATGAACCTTGAGGACACTACACTAAGTGAAATACGCTAGCCACAAAATGTCAAATATTGTATGATTCCCACTTATTTGGAGGACACTGAAATAGTCAAATTCTTAGAGATCGTAGAAGAGTAGTTACCGTGGGCTAGGGCAAGGAGAGTTGTGTTACAATTGATATAGTTTCCATTTTGCCAAATGAAAAAAGTACTGTTGACTACTAACTCTGAATATACTTAAAAATACTGAACTGCACAATTAAAGTATATAAGATGGTAAATATTATTTGTACTTTAAATATCTAATTTTTAGAAAAATAAAATACTTGGAAATAAGTATTACCAAGTATGAGACTTATGCTGAAACTTATAAAACACAGCTGGAAGAAACTGAAGAGATAATAGATGAAATGACAGCCTATGTTCATGGATTATGAGACTTTATACTGTCAAGTATAACACAACCCAAAGCAATGCAAAGACTCAACGCAAAATTTCAATGACAGTTTTTGCAAAAATAGAATGATTCACCCTAAAATTCTTATTAAATTCTAAGGGACCCAGAAGAGCAAAACCAATGTTAAATAAGAACCATAACCAGGTGTGACGGTGCATGCCTGTAATCCCATGTGCTGGGAAGACTAAAGAGAGAAGGATAGCAAGTTTGAGGTCAGCCTGAACAACTTAGCAAGTTGCTGTCTCAAATTAAAAAAATATATATATATATATAAAGGACTAGTGATTATAGCTCAGTAGTAGAGCACTTCCCTAGCATGGGTTCAATTCTCAGTATAGAACAACAAAGTCAGATGACTCACAATTCCAATTTCATATTGTATTACAAAGCTGTAAGTATACCTTAAAATTGTTCCATAACAAAAACTACAAGAACTAGATGAGAGGAATCTTAAGGCTCCTAAAACAAATAAACGTTAAATGTTTAAGGAGCTAGAAATTTAATCATTCCAATTTGATCATTACATTAAGTACACATATACTCAGTTATCCCATACTCTCATTAATATATAAAATTATGTGCAAATTAAAATTTTAAAGAGATAAAAAGATTTAAGAAGCAAAAAGTTTTAAGAAGTTAAGGTAGAAAGTCAACTGTAACACAACAGGCTTGTGCACACCTATAATCCTAGCACTCCCAAGGCTGAGGCAGGAGGATCACAGAGCAGCCTGGGCTACATAGTGAGTTCAAGACCAGTCTAGACACAAAATGAGACCTTGTCTCAAAACAAACAAACAAACAAACAAAAACAAAATAAAAAGACACGAACAATCATATTGCATGCTACATTCTAGCTACTAATTTCCAGAAACAACAAACAAAAAAAATTGTACTATTTAAGAAACTGAAGAATTTCATAAGCACTAAAATTGATTCAACAAAAAAAATGCTTTCAAAAGAAATGTACAAAAAATATATGAAGTGATAGATATAATTCCATAGTGCATACATACCTCAAATCATGTTGAGCATCATACATATATACAAATATTCACTAGTCAATTAAAGAATACTTTAAGAAAGGCTACAAGGGGCTAGAGATTTAGCTCAATGACATAAACACCTGCCTTGCAAGTGCACAGTCGTGAGTTCGATTCCCAGTACCCCCCCAAAAAAGAGCTACAAGTAATTAAAAC
This sequence comes from Dolichotis patagonum, assembly GCA_004027295.1. Classification (NCBI taxonomy): domain Eukaryota; kingdom Metazoa; phylum Chordata; class Mammalia; order Rodentia; family Caviidae; genus Dolichotis; species Dolichotis patagonum. The sequence goes on along the minus strand of PVJX010020420.1, from coordinate 1,291 downwards.
AATGATGATACTAGCAGAGACAACATATAGACAAGTGCAATAGATAGCCAGGAATAAACCTTCAAGCACAGATTAAATGATTTTTCACAAAACCTTCTAATCAGGAAAGGACAATCTATTTAACAGTAGTGGGAAAAATGGGTATCTATATGCAAAACAATTAACGAGGCCTTTATCTTGTACCATATATAAAAATTAATATAAAATGAATCAAAAAACATAAACACAAACTTCATACCTCTTGGGGAAAAACAAGAAATCTTCATGACATTGAATTTGGTGTTGATTTCTTGGCTATAATGCCAAAACCACAGGCAACAAAAGAAAAACATATAAACTGGACTCCATCAAAATAAAAATATGTAAATGAGAGAATACTATCAGCAAAAGGAAAAGCAACCCTTGGAATGGAAAAAATATTTATAAATCATGCATCTGAAAAGGACTTAATATCCATAATATACAAAGAATTTCTATAATTCAAGACAAATATAGCAACCTGATTAATAAATAAACAAAAGACATAAATACATTTCTCCAAAAAAGATACACAAATGGCCAAGGCCAACAGGGACATGAAAAGATGTTCAAAATATCAATAACAATTGGCCCTGAAACAAGACCAGCAGATCGCTGTAGCTGCTGGTTTCAAACAGGAGCCTAAAGAGAGTTCTTTCTGTGGTCTGTTGGCCATTTCAGAACTTTGGAAATGGAATGGTCAATTCATCAGACAGAAATAGCAAGTGAGTATGGCGGACTTTAGGGGGCCTGCAGAGGAGAGACCCTGGCGCCTCGGGACCTGCACAGTGTGGTTGACTCAGGGTGCTGGGAGAACAAGGAACTTCCACCCCCCTGCTCTGGGGGCAGCTGAGAGTGTGGCAGACTTTCAGCAGCCTGCAGGAGAGAGACCCTGGCGCATTGGGACCTGCACAGTGCGGTTGACTTGGGGTGCCGGGAGAACAAGCAACTCTTCCCATCTCTGGGGGATGACTGTGATCCTGCCTGCATGTGGGCTGAGAATCAGACATCTCATGTGTCCTGTCCCCCATTCCGTGTCCCGTCCACCCCCCACCCCCCTGCCTAGCAAGTGGGAGCCAGTGAACTACACATCTTGTGAAAAGATTGGCTATGTTATTTAGTATGAGCTCTCCATATGCAAAGATAAGGACAACCATTTGGAAGCAAACAAGAGACAATATGACAGATAGTGAAGATCTCTGGTTGTCTAGCTTTGAAATTTATGCTTTCTTATGTCCCATTCTGTTCTGTTGTGTTTAATTTTACTCCCTTT
>PVJX010020419.1:0-33332 GCA_004027295.1 Dolichotis patagonum | reverse complement strand
GTGGGACCCAAAACAAGCAGTGCACCCATGGGAGTGAAAGGGGAGGAATTGTCTAAAAAAGGGTGGCAGAGGATATTGTTAATTGGGTAACAAGATTTAAAATTTACATTATTCTCATCACTCTGCTTGGATCTGCTGTTCCAGTTTGTCTACTTACACTAGACTTGACATGGTCAGCTATCCCAAAAATAAGAGGACAGATTATGGTAGTCATCCCTAATTTCCTATCAACTTAATCTGAAGCCATTTATAACTTATACTGTCTTATTAAGACTGGTCTTATTTGAATCTGGTTTGTTAGATTGCTACTTTGTATTGACTGATTTTATTTAAATCTGTTGTGATTGATAGCATCAAGTCTAAGAGTATAGGCAACTACACTGACGATGACAAGATTCACTAAGATACCCACTCTGGTTTGATTATTACTTGCTTTTGAAGTCTTATAATGTCTCCAATGCTTCGTTTTTATTAATGTTGTTATATACTGCTGAGACACCATGGTAACCATTGTAGATCACCTTGTATTGTGGTTTTATATGACTTTTTTGCTTCATGCTTTTCTAGGAATTGTTTTGTTTTATCTTGCTTTGTTTTGTTTTTCCCTCTAATACAGAAATGATAGATATACATGTAGAGACTTATGCATGTGTAGAGCTTATAAACAGTTTACGAGAACCAACTATATAACACATATTGAAATGAACAACTACTTTGAAGAAAAAGAGACACTACAGTACCCAGTGCTGATTCCATAATGTCATGATGTGAAATCCAGCAAAACTATCACTTTTTGTTCAAAGTGATCTTAGCTTGTTTTGTTTTGTTTAAGTTCAACACACATGAAGGTATGGACAGCTGTTTTGAGGAGAATGAGAGACACTATGACAGCCCTTCTTGGCTTCCCTACTGTCTGGTCTTGAAGACCTGAAATGCCCTCCTCGTCCTGCTCAGATCAATTCCATACTATGTTGTTTCATGTGAATTCCCTGTATGTAACAATATGGACAACTATTTGGAAGAAAACAAGAGTCAATATGATAGAGAGTGAATATCTCCGATTGTCTAGCTTTGCAATTTATGTCTCTTACATTGCTTTCTTGTGATCCACTTTGTTCTGTTTTGTTGTGTTTAATTTTACCCTTTTGATATAATTGTATGTATATTTGAGTGGGTAAGATGGATGACCATATTGCTGTTTTTGTCAGATCGTGGAGCAGAACTATTAACAGTCTCACTGTTTGAATGTCTACATGTCTACATGTTTTAACTTTGTAAATTGAACAACTATTTCCAAGAAGTCAGTATGTAATTTGTGAAGTAATAATTTCTTAGGTTTTTTTGTTGTTGTTCTTTTCCTTTTTTCCTTGGAATTCTGTATTGTTGCTACCCTTTATTCTGTTTTATTTTGTTGTTTTTGCTCTTTAAATAAAATTAACAACAACAAAGAAAAAGAAATCAAGCAATAACAAATGCTGGAGGGACTGTGTGGTAAAAGCTCTCAAAAAGCAACATGCCCTCCTTCCTGGTAAGCGGCCATGGTGCGCGCGAGTGGTGGGCAAACCAGGAAGAGAACCAGTCAGCATCTCTTGAGATCCAGCCATGTTGGACCTTATGGCGCTGAGCAGGAAAGCAACCTGCCCTCCTTCCTGGTAAGCGGCCATGGCTCGAGCGAGCAGGAGGTGAACCAGGAAGAGAACCAGTAAGTGTCTCCCATGAGCCTAGTGGGCTGAGAATCAAACATCCCATGTTCCCCTACCCCCCCCTTTAGCAATTGGGAGCCAGAGGTTTGAGCATCTCTTGGGAGGATGACCATATGCAATATAGCAAATATAGGGGATTTCCTTCTATCTTCTCTTTGAAGGCCAATATTGTTTTCACTATTTTGCTTTGTTCTGATTGTTTTGCTCTATTCAATATTCTGTTTTGATAGGTTTTATAATGCCCTGTTTTTGGTTACCTGATTGAATGGACAACTATTGTAAAAATAACAAGATATACTATGGTACCTATTACTGTTATCCTGGTATCCTGCTGTGAAGTTCTGTACCAATTTTATTGCACTGTCTCAATTGGTTTTGTTCTGTTTTGTTCTGTTGTATTTTACTACCTTCAAAAAAAAAAAAGGGAACCCTCCTCCACTGTTGGTGGGAATTCAGACTGGTACAGCCACCATGGAAATCAGTGTGGAGATTCCTCAAAAAACTAGGAGAAAAAACAAAACAAAACAAAACTAGGGCTAGAGGTCCCATTCGACCCAGCTATTTCCCTTCTGAATCTCTTCCCAAAAGAATTAAAAGCATTATACCACAGTGATATATGTGCACCCATGTTTAGAGCAGCACAATTTGTAACAGCCAGATCTTGGAAACAACCTAAATGTCCATCAGCTGAGGAAAGGATAAAAAAGATGTGGTATTTTTATACAACAGAGTACTACTCAGCCATAAAGGTAAACTGGAGACTTTTATAGGGAAATGGATGCCAACTTGAGAACATACTCATTAGTGAAATAAATAAGATACACATGTATACAACATACTATCTCAGTGTGAGAAGCTGAAAGAAACAACATATATATATGCGTATGTATATGTATATAAAAAAGTTAAGATTAAAAAAAAGAATGCAAGGCTGGAGATTTAGCTCAGTGGCATAAGCGCCTGCCTTGCAAGCGTGCAGTCGTGAGTTTGATCCCTGGTACCGATTTAAAAAAAAAAAAAAGAATGCAGCAAGTCTTTAAGATTATACACCATGGGACCGGGGATTTAGCTCAGTGGCAAAAGCACCTCCTGGCAAACACGCAGTCATGAGTTCAATCTCTAGTACCAAAAGAAAAAAAAAAGATTATACACCATGACCAAACAGAACCCATCCCAGGGATGCAGAGATGGTTCAACATATGTAAATCAATAAATGTAATGCACCATATTAACAGAGTCAGAGACAAAAAACAGATGATCAGCTCAATAGATGCAGAAAAAGCACATGACAGAGTCCAACATCTATTCATGATAAAAACCCTACAAAAAATTGGAATAGATGGCCTTTTTCTTAATCTGATAACAGCCATCTATGACAAACCAACAGACAACATCATAATAAAAACAAAAAAGGAAAGCTTTTACTCTAAAATAAGGAACAAGACAAAAATGTCCTCTGTCACTTTTTTTTTTTTTTTTTTTTTTTTGGTACTGGGAATCAACTCACAACCTTGCACTTGCAAGGCAGGCGCTTATGCCACTGACATAAATCCCCAGCCCCTCTGTCACCACTCTTATTCAATAAGGTTCTAGAAACAATCAGACAAGAAAAAGAAATAAAAGGAATAAGGATAGGAAAGGAAGATGTTAAATTATTATTTGGAGATGACATGATATTCTACACAGAAAACCCTAAAACTCACCAAGAGAAAAATGAAGGAAACCACACCTTTCACAATATCCTCCCCCCCAAAAAAAGAATTACCTAGGAATTTAATTAATGAAGGAAATAAAAGACCTTTACATTGGAAACTACAGTACTCTGAAAAAGGAGATCAAAGAGGATAACAGAAAATGGAAAGACAGGAGAACCCATATAGTGAAAATGGCCATACTCCCAAAATTGTTATACAGATTTAATACAATCCAATCAAAATATCAATAGCATATCTCATAGAATTAAGAGAAAAGAATCCTAAAATTCATTTGGACTCAGACGAGATCTAGGACGGCAAAGGCAACTTTGGGTAACAAAGTCAAGGCAGGAGGCATCACAATCCCTACTTGAAGTTATACTACAAAGCTACTAACAGAACAGTACTGGCAGGGGGAAGAAAAAAAAACCCAAATCCTGTGGACCAATACAGACTAGGAGATGCACAAATAACTCCAAACACACTCAGTTATTTTATGTTTTAAAAAGGGGCCAAACACCTTCAATAGAAGAAAGATATCCTCTTTTAAAAATGGTGCTGGAAAACTGGCTTTCTGCACACCAAAAACTAAAACTAGACCCATGTCTCTCACTATGCACTAAACTAAATTCAAAATAGATCAGAGATCTAAATATTAAAACAGAAACACTAGGACTGGGGATGTGGCTCAGGGACAGAGCTCTTACCTTACATGCACAAAGCCCTGAGTTCAATCCACAGCAACACACACACACACACACACACACACACACACACACAGAAATAAAACAGGAACACTAAATTTGCTGAAAGAGAGCACAGGCAGAATTCTTGAAGACACTGGTGTAGGCAAAGAATTTACAAACAAAACCCAACCACACAGGAAATAATAACAAAAAATCAACTGCTGGGATCTCATCTTATTAAAAATCTTTTGCACAGCAAAAGAAACCACCAATGGAGAGAAGAGACAACTGTGGGAAAAAATTTTTGCTACCTGCTGCTCAAAGGACTAATATGTAGACTATACAAACACTTAAAAAAATCAGACACCCCAAATGTGAAGAACCAATCCAAAAACGGGCATCTGAAATAAATAAGACACTTCTCAGATGAAAAAACAGAAATGGCAAATAAATATATAGAAAAAATTCAACAACACTTGTCATTCAAGAGATGCAAATTAAAACAATGCTGAGATCCTATCACATTTCTGAAAGCACAGCTATCATCAAGAAATCAACCATAACAAACGCTGGCGAGGCTTTGGTGAAAAAGGAACTCTTCTCCACTGTTGGTGGGAGTATGATCTGGTGCAATCACTGTGAAAATCAGTGTGAAGATTCCTCAGAAAACTAAAATTAGGCTGGGCATGGCGGCACATGTCTGTAATCCCAGCACTTGGGAGGCTGAGGCAGGAGGATCACTTCGAGTTTAAGGTCAGCCTAAACTACACAGTGAGTTCAAAGCCAATCTGAACATACAGTGAGACCTCGTCTTAAAAAAAAAAATCCCCTAAAACTAGAGGTTATATTCAACCTAGCTTTTCCATAAAAGAATTAAATGCACCATACCATAGCAATATATACACACACATTCATACTGGCCCAGTTTGTAATAGCTAAATCATGGAAAGAGCTCAAATGCTCCTCAACCAACAAATGGATATAGAAGATGCGTTTTTTTTTTTTATACAGTGGATTACTATTCTGCCATAAAATATAAGCTTGAGACATTTCTAGCTAAATGGATGCACCTTCAGACCATAATCTTAAATGCAATAAATCATATACATATGTTTTAATATCACATTTAGTTTTCTGGTGTGAGAAACCAAAAGTGTAAATAAGGACCAAAACATGTAAGAGATTACTGGAAAATGGGAAGAAAATGTTCAAATCAGAAAGGGAACAAGGGAGGGAGAAGAGGGAAAGAAAAAACAATAATAGAAGTAAAAAGTGGAAGCAAAGCTTTTCTTAATAAGGATGAAGAGGGTTAAAGGGAAGGAAGGAGAATGGAGAAAAAAAGCAGCAGCAAGATATATCACGTACAAGTACAAATCTTGTGTGTATCTAAAATGTACCAATAACTAAAAATCACACACAAAAAAAATAAAATGAGCATACATTCTACACAAATGTATAGACATGAATTGTGCAAGATCACATAATCCTAATTATTTTCTCATGTAAACAATTATTTGCAGTTCCCAACAATTCTTGATGCAAAATAATAAAAAATATTAACAAGTCATTACCCAGTATGTTTCAAATATATGGACTGACTTCTAGGTCAACATTTTTCTGAGTTCCTGTTTGGATATCTGATTAAGCAAATTATATTCTGTAACACGAACTTTTCAATCATCTCACTCAAACATTAGGTGGCAAGTTGTTCCTAAATTTGTCACAATAAGTGGCAACTAAAATCAGAAAATTCTTAGTACAGGTTAAAATTGACTTTTGTTTTCAGAGAAACTCAGCTGTAGTTAAGTCAGTTACAGCACACAATTCCTCAGTGACAAAGCAACACAGTTGAAGACTATGCCACAGTTCAAGACTGGAAACGGCAAATAAATGATACTTTTCATCGTTCTCTCCGTTAACTACATTGATTCTTATTACCAATTGGGACACATGGAAGTATACTGTCATTTTGTTAAATAACCGTACTTTCACATAACAGAAGGCAGATTTTGTTTAATCCTTTGTGTTAAAAGAAAAGAAAAGAAAAGAGAAGAGAAGAGAAGAGAAGAGAAGAGAAGAAAAGAAAAGAAAAGAAAAGAAAAGAAAAGAAAAGAAAGCCAAGTCTTTTGATGTCAGGATACGCAGAATCAGTCTTCCAAGTAAGTGAATAAATGGCTTACATTTGTTTTCTAACAAGTTCAAAGCCTAAAATAACCTGTAACAAGGACACATTAAATAAAATTTAATTTTAGCACATTTGTACTCTTCAAGATAAGACTTCTTGTTCCTCTTTTAACAACAGACTTCTAACTAGCACAACACTGGCAAAATTACTTTCCTGTTTCAGTGAGAATGTTTAGGTTCTAGGGGACAAGGGAGAGAAGGGAAAGAATTACTAGAAGTGCTCTGCTGCAGCAGAAACATGACTATGTAACTCTTACAAAATGTTTGCTAACCTCCCCAGCATAAAAACAGTGATGTCATTCTAAACAGCAGAGCAGAGTTCTAACGAAATCAAGTTTTTAAATCACTGACAACTTAAGGAAATTAAGACTATTACTCAAAATTTCCTCTCCCCAGAGTGCTACATCTGTGGATGAGGAGAGTACACCCATCTGGAGTTATATACATATTTGACATCAACGTTTTTCCCGGCACAACAGGAAAAGTTGGTTTTTTTCCCCTTAGAACTCTAAGCAATAAAAGCCATGACTTTAAATAAATAGTTCTGCATAAAAACATAAGAAGGGTGTGTCATAGTCTATTAGTGAAAGCAGCTAAACACCAAGAACTTCTCCTCTTTGAAAATAAAATCTAAAAAACAAAAAATTTAAAACACCTCTTCTTACTCTTAAAATTATTTTATCTTCATTTTCTTATTCTAAAATAGGTCAATACCTTTTTTTTTTTTTTTTTTGGAGATAAGGTCTTGCTATGTAGCCCAGGCGAGCCTCAAACTCACAGTGATCCTCCTTTCTCAACCTCCTGAATGCTGGGATTACAGGAACGCACCACCATACCCAGCAGATGAATATATTTAAATAGAGCATAAAAAGTATTTATAAATTTGCACTTGCAATGTGAGTCTCATACAAAAATAATCTATACATTTTTCTCCTTCACAGAAAGCACCAAATAAAATACAGAAACTTGATTCTGGTGAGGGCAATAACACAAGTATTTTTACTACACCATCAACAACACTCATCAACAATTTTTTTTTTTTTTTTTTTGGTACCAGGGATCCAACTCACAACACCTCACACTTGCCAGGAAGGCACTCGTACCGCTGAGCTAGCTCTCTGGCCCTCAACAATATTTAAAACATCAAGACTTAAATTTTATTTCCTGATTTCTTAGGGATAACATATACTATGACTATTTCTTCAACTTTAAAATTACCTCAAATTGATGTAAGACACTCTATAGTATACGAAAATATAGAAAGACTCCAAAACCTGAGGCAGCATGACCATATCTCTATTATTTAACTAACTAAACTTAGAACTTAGGAACACTGCAAATTACTCCTCCTGCATTTAATGAATACCACAATTCACAAAATAGGTCAACATCTACACAAAAAATAAGATCACCACAAAACCCATGTGATTTTAAACAAAGGCCAGTTCAAATGAGCTACCATGAACAGTCTGTACCTCAATACCTACTTAGTCAAAAAAACTGCTTAACGTTTTAAGATTTTTTTTTTTAATGTATTACTTATCAGGAATACACTTAATGTTTGACATTCTACCTGTGTTGACACTTTATATTTCTGGCTCTTTCAACCAACAGAGATCAACCATTAAATTACTTCAACAAGCAGAAATAGCAACAGTGCTTCCAAACAGCAATTTCTGCATTGCTAGACACTTATCTAGTTGGTAGATTTATACCATTGTTCATTCTTAGTTCCTTAAATGTAAAAAATACCCACAGAATGGTAGCATATCTCTAAATTAGTTTAAATATGGTACAAAGTTATTTTTATTTAGGTTCAAGTTTTAAAAGGCACTTATTCTTCTCAAGGCTAATCTTACGTTACACCTATATTAAAAAAAAATAAAAGACTAATTTGTTTCTTTTGGAAAATAGAAATGTTATTTATGTAATACTCAAGGGAAAGATATTAGAATAACAAATAGTCTCACATCAAATCAGGGTCAAGATCATACCTGTCATTAATAAAAATAAGTCTGACATTTATTCTAATGATGGTGCTCTGAAACACTCACATGGCTAAATGTCATTTATGTGCACTTTCAAATATAATTCTTATAAAAAATTAAGATAATTAAAAATTTTATCCTCTACTATGCAAAATAAAAAACTCCATAAGCAATTATAAATTGGTTCTTACTCATTAAAAAAGATACCAGAAATAGTCACACATTTATATGAAATTTGTATTCTCTCTTTGCATGTTAGAAAGATGCAAAGACAAACACTTCCAAATATTCAGACAGATTATCCCACAGTTGTAACTTTCATCATAGTTCTCAAAGCAGTATGGTGAGGTCAGCTCACAAACAGCTTAAGCAGCAAAACTAGAAATTGGTAGTAGTGGTATCAGGCTACATAACAGCCTCTCCAAAGAATATGAAGTAAGAGAACTAAAATGTTCTGGCAACCCGCCAGAAGACTGAATGGAATATAGCTTTGAGCAATGAATACCCAGAGCTTACAGTGTGTAGCAACTTATCTTCTCTGACCCTATAGCTTGAGTTTCCTTGTTTTAAACCAAAAGAGCAATGTATAAGAGGTATTTAACACTGCCATACTTCTACTTACAAACTGAAACGCACATAGGCCTGCAATGACTTGTTAAAACACATATACCCTAGGGAAAAAATCTGACTTCTGCTCTATGTGAAGTTGAGCAGAGTAAAACACATACAATTACTATACACTGAAATTCTTCTGCATCGATTAGCATTTGTTTTCCAAACATTATACTACCTTCAGCATAATTAAAAAAGATGGGTTTTTCTATGTTGTCAATTCTGATTATCTCTACAACTGGCTGACATTTAGAATTAAAGTCAACCTCCTTAACAGATTGAGTAAAGACTTAATCCCATCAATCTTCTCAGATCAAAGGACAATTTTGGTAATAGACAATTTCTTTGTCCTTGGTCAAAATATGTGACTTTAGCTAGGTATGATGGCACATACTTGTAATCCCTGCACTTGGGAGGCTGAAGCAGGAGGATTGCTGCAAGTTTGAGAGCAGCCTGGGCTACACAGTGAACTCAAGTCCCAAAAAAAGCAAACAAACATGACTTTTACAATTTCATCTTAAATAAATCATGTATTAACAAATAGTAAACTCTAATTCTTAAATCTCTGACACTTTCTAAATATAACTTTTTCTAAAGAACTGCAACAAAGGACCAGGGATATAGCTCAGTGGCACAAGCAGCTGCTTGGCAAGCCGGAAGGCATGAGTTTGATCCCCAGTACCAAAAAAAAAAAAAAAAAAAAAAAACCCACAACCAAAATGCAGATATTTTACTTAGGCAAGAAAAGGAATCACATTCAATTCAAATCAACACATGTTTACTAAACACATATTTTGCAAACATGCATTTTGTGCTAGACATTACCCCAAGAAATGAGGAAACTAATAATATGTATGCCTGGTCTCCGAGTTGATGACTGTGCGCTCTGGCACATGAGCGCACGGTCAATGCACTCCACTAGCTGTCGGAACAAAAACCCTGGCACCACCAAGGAAAGAGAATAAGTCTGCCTATAGCACTGGTGGCAAACCTATAGCATGCATGCCACACTGGGCTGTTTGTATCACTGAAAGTTCTAAAAGGTTTGCCATCACTGGCCTAGAGGCTGAGCAAATCTTCAAAATCATTATAAGCTTTGAGCAACATTTTGAAGGATGAAATTTCACAAAGGAAAGAGGGATATTACCATCTAAAGATAGAATGAGCAAAAGAAAAAAAGTGTAAAAACACAGCAGGTACGAGAAAATATATGTGGCAATGTGTTATTCTTAGGAATAACAATTTCTGGCATCTGTGCAAGTATTTCTCTACCCTAATCCTATTATTGACATCACTACTCAAACTAGAGCATGCTTAAAGCCACATAAAACCTCACAACCATCCTCAACCAGCAACATACAATCAGTATAAGGAAATAGGTTCATAAAATGAAATGTACGTGTGATCCCGAGCCCCAAACAGCAAGTGGTAGGACATGAAGTTGGGTAGGTAAATTAAGAGCCATAAATGTCCATGAATGCTAAGCTAACAAATTAAGGTTTTTATCCTGTGTACAACAGAAAATGGAAAAAAGATTTTATAAAAATATTTCTACGATCAATTATGGCAGATGTGTGAAAAATGGGGTGGACAGACAGAATGAATGCAGAATGCAAAAAATGCAAGTAGGCAAAAAATAATGAGCCTGAATTTCAGCAATGAAAAAATTACTGCAGGTTCCAAAATAAAAACAGAGTTTTGGATTTTATAATCTGTAATTTCAAAACACAAATTTGGAAAAATTAATTATGTAATTGGAATTCTCAAACAGTACATGAAAAAAAAATTTAAGATGAAGACTAGAATTAAAGAAGGGAATCACAATGATACCCACGATTACTCAAGACTAAAATTCAGAAATAGATATTTCAGGTTTAGCATCAAGAAAGAGAACATCCTCATGACCAGACTAATACTCAGCAAGTCTTTTCTTCCTCACAGGGCATTAATACCTACACAAACAACAAACACTATTCACCTTACATGCCCCTACAATGAAAGATCAAATTCACACTTCCAGTAAAACACAGAAAGCACAAAAGTCAAATTTAAACCAAAATGTACCCAAACATTTAAAATTAACATTTTAAAGAAACATTTATATAAAATGTTCTAGAAGATAATTCTACCATAAATAATCCATATCAAGCCCTTTAAACTCTAAAATTCTTTGCATAGAATACAACCTAGCTGTAGCACTTTGAACAGTATGCAAAAAAAAGCGACTATCCCATCATTTCTGCAGAATGTTTAATAAATGCAATTATTCTAATTAAAAATAAACTTCATTGTAATTCAAAAGGCCAAAGATAGGGGGTCTTTCTATGTTCAAAAACGGAGAATGATGTGAAATGTAAGCACAACATGTTAACAGGCATGCTAGAGTTAGCATTCCCGTTTTAAGTCTGAAGGCTATTCATATTAAGGCTAATATTACCCTGTAATGAATGCCAATGATGCACTTCATACTACACAGACATATAATCAAAAGTTCTATTTTGTTCTCATCCCATTACCAAACTCTCAAATTGTAATTCTCATTCTCTTAAGCCAAAATGAAAAATATGAGCACAGATATAATTTACATATGGTACACTGTTCATTCAGGGAAATCAAATCAGATAAAGTTTATCATTATCTCTTGTTCAGAAAGACAATGATTAGTCAGGGGCTATTTCTCATGATGTCATTCTAAAGTCATTACTAAATTTTACACATGGCAAGCTTCCTTCAAATCAATCACAAAACAAGTCATCCCAACAGTGGGGTTAAATTCCATTCTAATAAAAAAGTCCTCCGAACTTGAAGGTGCACTTACTAAGTAATATTCAAAGACCAAATTCCAGAAAAACCCTCCTCCCCTACACCTCCCACAATTAAAAAAAAAAAAAATCAGTCTTGTCCTTTTAGATCACTGTAATGGAATGCAACCCCATACTTAAGGTCTTTTCTATTTCTCATTTTCTGCTTAGACAACATGATGCAGATCTAGTCTCTCTGACATGTTTTTTTTAAGAAAAAAGGGGTAAAATGTAGATGGTTCAATGTATAATAACTGAAATAAATAAAAGGTAAATTGTTTTACTAGATTTCTCACATGTGCATTTTCCTATTTGAGCAATGCATGGCACTTAGAATGTGTGTATTTATTTTGTTTGCTTGGTTAGTTTTTTGAGACAGGGTTCAGTATGTAATTCAAGCTGGCCTCAAACTTCTGAGTGCTGGGATTACAGACACTTAACCATGATACCCAGCTGAATGAGTGTATTTAAACAGTGTGAATATTTTTGTTTACAACTCTGGTCATACATTTAAAAGATTTGTGTGTGTGTGGTGTTGGGTATTAAACCCAAGGTACCTCACACATGCTAGGCAAACATCCTTGAGACAAGCTTTCAAGTTTTGCAAGTGTAAATTAGCCTGGAACTTATGATCTCCTGCCCCATTCTCCCAAGTAGTTAGGATTGCAAGTATGTGCCACCAGAGCAGTTTCTAACAACAGATTTATGATTTGGATGGCTGCTAATAAATTAGGGAAGAAGAGATTAAAATTACTATCAAATCTTCACATGTGAAATTACTAAAACAAATTCTCATAACAAATTGTATTTTTATCATTGAAGTTACACATTTAAGTACCTAATCATAGAGAACAAGGAATTATTTAGGAAATATACTTCAAAGAATAAATTTAACCACTTAATATCTATCTAGAGTGTAGTTTCTTATTTTTGTTTTTGGTTTTTTTGGAAACGGTACTGGGGATTGAACCCAGGACCTTTACACTGAGATACATCCCTACTCCATTTTATTATTTTTTTTTAATTTTGAGATAAGAACTCACTAAGTTATAAAATTGCCCACGCTGGACCAAACTTACAACCCTTCTGCTTCAACCTCCCATAGTGCTGAGATTACAGGCCTGCACCACAAGTTCAAAGTCTTCATTTTTTTTTTAAAGATATCTGACTATGATCCTTTAAACCAAGTTTTAAAATGAATAAACTCTATGGCTTAAAGGAGACAAAAGCATTCTCAAGGTAATAACATTAAGGATATATTTTACTTACATTCTTCCTACACCTTCATACATGTTAGTCTCATCTACCAAAGTCATAATTTCTGTATCTGTAAGATGTGCATGCTTTTTCGTTCTGTTCAGTTGTTCAATCTGAATATCTGCAAGCTTCACTTTTTGTTGAGTGTCAATAACTTTGGCTTGAAGCTCTGTGAAGGCCTGATAAAAACAAACCCTTGATTTAGTAGGCAAAACATTTCACAGAAAACATTTAGGTCAAACGCAAATTTATTAAAAACAGAAAATGCAGGCTGGGGATTTAGCTCAGTGGCTTAAGCGCCTGCCTGGCAAGCGCAAGGTCGTGAGTTCGATCCCCGGTACCAAAAAAAAAAAAAAAACAGAAAATGCTAAGTAGAGACAAAGCTGTAGAACTTATCAAACATAAATGAGTCAATACAATTAGCTATATTAACTACTGAATTTACCTTGTCCTTAGATGAGATCAATTTGAAAAAGCAAAATAAATGTACATTAAATAACCTGTATCGGGTTGGAGATTTAGCTCAGCGGCATAAGTGCCTGCCTTGCAAGCGCATGGTCTTGAGTTCGATCCCCCATACCGATAAAAAATAAATAAATAAATAACCAGTATCAAGTAACCAGAGTAATAAAAACAATAAATGCAAACAAATGATGAAACTCAAAGAGATTCAAAACAAGAACCATAAAAATAACAACTCACTACACTACACATATTATACAAACAAATTTCAAAGCACTTTCCAACATTGTTTTAAAATAATCGCATAGGACTATTACAGAGAATATTAAATATAATAATACATATCTCATTTACTCCTGCTGATAATCCTGAAATGGCAGTTTTATCTTTCACAAGTTACAAATCAAGTAACTGAGTTCAGAGATAAAAGTGGCTTTCACTAGAGAGTACTAGGTAGAAAGGCAGGTACTTAAAACAATTGTCTTCTGGGGCTGGGGATTTAGCTCAGTGGCATAAGCGCCTGCCTGGCAAGCACGAGGTTGTGAGTTCAATCCCCAGTACCGGAAAAAAAAAAATGTCTTCTGACCTTCCTTAGTTCAAGCATCTTTACATCCTACTGTCCTACACAATAAAATTCAGAATACAAATATTTTTAAGAGAAAGTCTAAAAGAAAATTCTAAGCAGTGGTATAATTGCATCATGATCTTCATCTGTACATACCAGACCAAATTTGACCCCTGTGTACACTTACTTAACTCTGGGATAAACACAGTTCTTGGACACTCTTGTTGAAGTGCCTAGAATGACTTTCACATGTTGTCAAATTTATGCCTTACTAACATTTGCTAAATGAATTGCATAGCAAAGGCTACTATTTAACTTTTATTCTGACTTTGTTGTGTCACCTACTAGTAAGGTTTCAAGATTTACTTTGGGGGAAGAAGGTAACCTGAAATTTCCTATTAAGTCTTCACTCTCAAAAAAAAACCTTTGTAAAAACATTAGATGAAGCCAGGGATAGTGGCACATGCTTTTAATTCCAGCATTCAGGTGGGTGAGGCAAGAGGACTGCCACGAGTTCAAGGCCAGCCTGGGCTACAAGTGAGTTCAAGGCCAGCCTGAATTACATAGTGAGATTCTGTCTCAAAAAGACCAAAACAAACAAACAAATTATACAATAAAAACTTTATACAAATTTCTTTTTTATTCAACTGTTGTCAAACTGTTCGATTTAAGTCTGTAACCATTTTTGGTTTGCATTCATTGTTCACATTTCTTAGCAACAAAGTCCACTGATAGGAATTCCACAGTTGTACTCCAATTGGCTCCTTTACTAAAACTATGACTCAAGTTTGAACTTTTAACAGAAAAAAAGGGTAAATCTTCAGAATAAGCAACTTTGTTCTGAAATGTAAAATAACAGGTATTATCTGATTGCTTTCTACCCATGGCTAAATAAACAAGCACTTGCAGAGAAGTTACAACACCAAAGAACACAAGGTAAAGGCTTCAAGAACAGCAAACAAAAACAAAAACAAAAAACTTTTTTTAAAAAAAACCAGCACATATAGCTAATAGCCTTAGCAATTACAAATTACAAGTTTATTCATTAGAAGAAATAGCTATTTCAGCTATCCTATTTCTCCCCCACCCCACCCCTCTTTTTTTTGGTACTGGGGATTGAACTCACGATCCTTGCCAGGCAGGCGCTAATGCCGCTGTGCGAAATCCCCAGCCCCTCAGCCGTCCTATTCTTATACAAAGGTTAACCAGAGGCAGTCACCAAAGAAGTTACTCACCTTAAGAAACTAAACCTGGGGCTGGGGATTTAGCACAGTGGCTTAAGTGCCTGCTTGAAAAGCGCAAAATTGTGAGTTTGATCCCTGGTACCAAAAATACAAATAAGAGTATAAGAAACTAATGATCAAAAATACTGGACGCTAGTCCCAGTTTTTGTTATTTTCCTAAAACTGTTTGCTCTTCTAGAAAAGCAGATTTAAACTGGATGAATTTCTAAGGTCCTTTCCCCATCCCTATCCTGGAAAGCAGAGTTTTGAATTGGTAGTGGGGTTAAGTATCCTGAGCACTCTTAAGTGACAAACTTGTTTCTGAGTAACAACCCATTTATAAGCCATGGTTTGGACAAGGAGAGAAATACAATTTCTTCTGACACCAATCGTTATGGCTTTTGGTTTTGATTTTTTTTGGGAGAAGGACAAGTCCTTCAAAAATGAGCAGGGAGAGGGCTTAAAGGAAACAAACATTGCTATGACAATATATGGCTTTCTAAACTGCCCCTGCTGAGCCCTTTCACAGTACGTAATGGACTATAAAAGGCCTAACAAAACAAAAGAGAGAACCGAATTACACAGGCCTCCGTTCGGGCAAGCGGCCCGAAGATGTTTCAATTTGAAACGCTCTCTTCAGTTCTCACTAAACGCTCTTTGAAAGCTTCAACTGCAACGAAATGGTTCCAGAGTTCAAAACATGGAGGCAGGCCGGATAGCCCTGCGTCAGGTTCCCAGCCCTACCTACCTAACCCGCTCCTACCCTGCAAGCGCCTCTCGCCCCCTACCACAACTTAAGGAGACCCGATCCCGCTTTATGACTCCAGGAAATCAATCTTCACTCCTCTATAGCCTCTTTACTTGTGCGAGACTCGAATTTCCCTCGATAATGTTGTCCAAGGTCCCCTCGTCCGCCAAAGAGACTGCTATGCTTGGGCAAGACCCTTTTTACCTTCTTCAACTCCAGATCCACGGGGGCCGCCATGTTGGTGCACTCTATGCGCCTGCGCATTGGAAGAAGGCCGGAAAGGGAGCGGGGGAAGGAGGTGAAGGGCGTGCCCTGAGGCTGGAGCGACAGATTCCTTCTGCGCCTGCGCATGAACCAAGTCTACTAGGATTTTTACCTCATCTGGGTGGTTTACTCGAGCTATTCAGGGTTCCAAGTCAATATTCCTTGCTCCTGTAAACGTTTAAGTGTAGCTTGCTTCTCCATGTCTTCCAGTCACAACTCAAAGCAAATTTACTGTGTAGCTGTTGTAGTAAGAGTTTAAAAAGGAGAAGATTTAATAAAACCGGGCGTAGTGTTGCACACCTATAATCCCAGCACTGGGAAGGTTACAACAGGAGGATCGTTATGAGCTCGTGACCAGATTGTGCTACAAAGTGAGCTCAAGGCCAGCCTGAACTGCATAGTGAGACCCTGACTCAAAAAGACGAAGAAAAGAAGATTAAATATAAGACACATAATTTATAGGACTTTTATAACATTCACTCAAAAAGTCAAATGCAAGGGAGTGCGGGAGATCTGTCTACACAGTAGGGACCCAAAAATCCAGTTGAGGGCTTAGATTCCACTCCAGTGTCCTGTACAAGTCCAGGAGAATCAGCAGAGCACCATCTTCCCCTCCAGTTCTGTTTTTATGTTGCTGGCAACAGTCCTCAGGTGGAGCTTCCACACACACAACCACACTGATTCAGTTCAGCTGTGTTACAAGCTGTGCATTAGTTAATCCACCAAGTAGCTTTATACAGTTGGACAATTTGGTTTGAGCTGATAAATTGAAATATATCAAGTTCAACTCAACCTCTCATCATTAGTTCAGCCCTTCAAATAGCGCCTGAGCTGTCAGGGATATATAAAGCCTCTAACCACAGTATGAAGACTATTCTTCTGTTTTTTTGTTTGTTTTGTCTTTTTGAGACAAGGTTTCAATATGCAGTTCAGACTGGTCTTGGGCTCACTTTATAACCCAGGCTGGTCTCAAATTTGCAACAATCCACCTGCCTCAGCCTCCAGAATTCTGGGATTACAGGAGTATGCTACCAGGCCCGGCTGAAGACCATTCTTAAAAAGCCTGGTTGGTATGTTCTTCCAAAGAATTTATTTCTACCAAAGTACTGAAGGCTCCATAAGGACCTTGTAGAGACAGTGATTCTCAAGAGAGACTGAATAAATTTCTTTATTATTATTAATAATAATACATATTTCAAGCTAGGAATGTAATAGAGTTAGGAAAGTCATGTTTAGTATGTGTGTGGCCCTGGGTTTAATACCCAGCACCATAAACAGTCTCTGGGGGTTCATCCAAACCTAACTAGAATCTGTTTTTGTTGGTTTTTAACTAGAATCTTTGAAAGTGAGTCCTGCAAATTTGTACTTTTGTCACCTTCTCCATCACCTGATAATGCAAATTGTTTACAGACATTTTGAGACTCTGTTGTAAAAAGACCTGGCATTTAAAACAGAAAAATGATAATAATACCTTTTGGAAATGGAAAAATATATACCCATTATAAAAACAAGGAGGTGAAAAAACAGTAAATTTGGAACGAGGCATATCTGAATACAAGGTTTGGTCTACCTTAAGCCAACTCTGGTTCCATTTACTAGCTGTGTGACTTTGAGCAATTCACTGAAGTTTTATAGTTCACTAAAGCTTGACAGGCTTTAATCTCCTCATATTTAATTTGAGAATAAAAATATAACTAATAGGATTGTGAGAAATAAATAAAATCAGATTGAAATGCTCTTAGCATAGTAATGTGCATGTAGTATGTACTCAATAAATAGTTAATGCACTTAGCATTGTCTTATTTCAGAGTCCAACAGATTGCTATCACATTTACCATCATACCCACCAAAAATAATTTCTCCTCTGAACTCTCCTCAAAACATCTGTTCATCTATTGAGACATAACACTTCAGATTAAGAATGTAGCTCAAGGACTGGGGATTTAGCTCAGCAGCATAAATACCTGCCTTGGAAGTGCAAGGTTGAGAGTTCAGTCCCCAGTACAAAAAAAAAGAAGGATGTAGCTCAAAGCAGAGCGCTTGCCTAGCATACACAACACTCTGGGTTCTAACCCTAATACCACACACCTACGTACACACACACACATATACATGCACCACTTCCTAGTTTTGTTAAAAACCTCTGTCAGGCACTACAACACACACCTATAATCCCAGCTATGTAGGAGGCTAAGGTAGAAGGTTTGCAAGTAGCCTGGGCAATTTAACAACTTTGTGAGACCTTGGTTTTTAAAATTTAAAAAGCAAAGAGCCTGGCATAGTGGCACATGCCTGTAATCCCAGCGCTCAGGAGGCTGAAGCAGGATAATTGCTATGAGTTCCAGGCCAGCCTGGGCTACAAAAGCAAGTTCAAGACCAACCGGTACTACATAGCAAGACCCTGTCTCAAAAAATAAAAATAGAAAGTAAAATAAAAGGACAGTGGTTATAGTTCAGTGGTAAAGTGCCCCAGGGTTCAATTTCCCAGTACTGAAGAAAAAAAAAGAAAAGAATAATCCTGTCTTGCTGCTTTTCATGACTTTGTTAGAAATCTGTCTTTTCTCTGCTAACTTTTGAGATACTCACTTTGGCTTTGGGTTCTACCATTCTACTCTGATGTGTGTCTACTTTTCCTGCTTGGTACAGTGTCCTTCTTTAATCTGAGAATTCATGACAATTCTGGAGAATGTTCAGTCAGTACCTTAGGGACTGTTGCCTGTCATCTGTCTTACAGAGCTATCACTAAAAGTATGTTGAGGCCAGGCACAGTGGTACATGCATATTTTGGAACTGAGTCAGGAGGATTGCAAGTTTGAGGCCATCCTGGACAACTTAGCAAAACTTTATCTCAAAATAAAAAATAAAAGAGGCTGAGGGCATAGCTCAATGACAGGGAATTTACCTCACATATACAAGGCTCTGGATTCAATCCCCATCTCTCTCTCTCTCTTTCTCTCTCTCTCTCTCTCTCTCTCTCTCCAAGGTGTTGAAGCATCACATCTTTCAACCTTTATACTTATTATTTCCCTTTTTCAAACCCTAGATCTCTACAACTCTCTATACCAATATAATAATTGTTTCTTCAACTGTTTCTAGTTTATTGTTTAAATGAGTCTTTGGGTTTTGTTGTAGTTTAAATCTGAAATATTACCCAAAAGTACGCTCAGAGGTGAGGCTTTAATAAGGTGTATTGTTGACCTTGCCAGATAAAAATAAATTGTTTCTGGTGGTATTTATGGGTAGTATGGAGAAAAAAATATTTGCCATATCAATGTCAAGTACCAGAGATGTGTTAATTTACTCAGGCAAGAAAACCACATCTGGTACAAGTAGCCACAGCTGGAGTCAACACTTTAAGTTTACAGTAATCTGTCATTCTCCAAGATCTAGCTATCTTCTACACAAAGCCAATGGTAGAGTTCAATGGCAATATGGGGGGAGCCACCACCCCTGAATCTTTGAAGCCTTCTTTGTGGCACTAATCTCTGCTTCCTGGCTGCCAGGGGGTGAGAATCAGTGAACACTGGCATGATTATTCTGCCTCACCACCAACCGAGAATCAATGAAGTCAGATAACCATGACCTAAAACCTCTGGAACAGTGAGCCAAAATAAATCTTTCCTCTTTTAAACTATTTCTCTGTCATTTGGTCACAGCACCAAAAAGTTAATGGATGCAGGTTTTATTTTAGCAGCAATAAACTTTAGTCTTAAAATTCTATTTCGTTGGTGGTACACTCCTGTTATCCCAGCACTCAGGGAGCCTGAGGCAGGATGATTGCAAATTGAAGCCCTGCCTGGGCAACTTCATGACTTAGCAAGACTCTGTCTCAAAATTAAAAAAAAAAAAAAATTAAAGGACAGAGGACACAGCTCAGTGCAAAGGCCCTGAGTTCAAACTCAAGTACTGCAAAAAAAAAAACAAAAACAAAACTCTATGTGGTCATTTTTTAATACTCATCTGCTCTTTCCTGCAATGGTTTAATCTTGCCTAAAGGGAATTAAAATTATTAGAAATTGTTTTAAACTTCCTTTATAATGCCCCATCACCTGAAATATATTTGGATGTGAATTCTTTTGTTGGATGCATCTTCTGTGTCTCTCTTGTGACCACTGATTTCCTCATGTGAGACTCGCAGGCTTTCTTTTTTCTTTCTAAAATCTCATCTATCCTAGTCACTTTCCTTATCACTGGGACAAAATACCCAACACCTGCAACTTAAAGGAAAAAAGGCTTACTTTGGCTCACCTTTCAGTCCATAGTTGGCTGATTCCAAGGCAGAATGGAATGGTAGAGGAACAGCTGCACATTTCACAGCAGCCAAGAAGCTGAAAGTGAAGGGAGGGGCTGGGGAATGAAATAAACCCTTCTAGGCCCTGCCCCCATTAACCTGCCTCTTCTAAACCCACCTCCTCACAACCAGTCAGCTACTATACAAAGCGCCCATAACCCGATCATCTTCTAGACCCACAGCTCTCAGCACATGAGGCCTTGGGGGACATCTAGTCTAAACTGCAACACTATCTTCAGTGTCCAGGATGCCCTGGAATGTGAAAACATCTCTGCAGTTAGCTTCATATTTATGTCTATCAAAGCTTTATGAGATTTATGGGTTCCAGACCAGTTTTTACCTTAGTGCATGTATGTGTAGATGTGATATGGGGAATCAAACCTAGGGCCTTGTATATGCCACATAAGCGCTCTACCACTGAGTTACATCCCAAGCTCTACCTTCAGTATTGACATTGCATGAGTGAAACAAGTGAGGGGTGGGTTGATAATAGTTATCCTAAGCAAGAAGTTGACAATGTATAATATACATTAATGGCCTGGTCATGACTGAAATATGTTTCAATACAACCATTTCATTTGGAACTTCAAAATAAGTTATTTTCTTTCTCTTTCTGGAGCTTCTAAAATGACAGGAAAAGACTATGACTGACATCTCTGAAGAGTTTACTACCCTTGAACACTTTTCCAGAGAATATTCATGAAATTAAACTGGGCATGATAGCACACGCCTGTAATCCCAGCTTTTGAAACTGAGGCATGGGCTGGGGATTTAGCTCTGTGGCACAAGTGCCTGACTAGCAGGCATGAAGTCATGAGTTTGATCCCTGGTTCAAAAAAAAAAAAAAAAAGAAAGAAAGAAAGAAAGAAACTGAGGCAGGAGGATCACCATGAGTATCACTGTGAGTTTGAGGCCAGCCTGGGCTACATAGTGAGTTCAAGGCCAGCCTAGGCTACACAACAACAACAACAAAAAGGAAATAAATCTAAAATGTTAAATGGCCAATGGTTGCATAATAGCAGAGCAGGGGGCTGGGAAAGAGGCAGAAGGAAGAGTTTACAGAGGAGTATGAGGTAATGTGTTTATTGTATTACTTGTGGAGCTAGTTTCCTGGATGGGAACTCAGCAAACTATACATCTTAATATATTAAGTTTATTATATCAAAAATATCTCAATAAATCTGTTTAAAATAAAAAAGCATTCCTAAAGTGATTTTTGTTTGTTTGTTTTCCGGGGCGTTTTTGTTTTTGTTTTGAGACAAGGTCTCGCTTTGTAGTTCGGGCTGACCTTGAACTCACTGTGTAGCCCAGGCTGGCCTTCAACTCTCAGCAAGTCTCCTGCCTCAGCCTCCCAAGTGCTGGGATTACAGGCATGTGCCACCACATCCAGCTGAATGCCTAAGATTTTTACCTGATCAGATTATTTTAATGGAACTGTCTTGTACTCAGAAGGAAAAGTAATTTTTGTGGTATAGCCCGTGTGTAGTCTTAGGGCTGCTTCATAAGAATAATGAAAATAATACTTCCCCTCATGAATAGACTGTGTAAATTAGAATATAAATTGAGCTGCTACAATACAGATCCAAAATAGCAGTGACTGAAACCAGTTAGAAGCATGTTTCTCTCCATTGCAATCATCAAGGCCTAAAAAAATTTGAGGGCAAGTAAATAAGTCCCACCGTGCCAGGGTTCCCAGGCTCCTTCTCTCTTATCCACAAGATCCAAGGCCACTTGTCACTATCATAGTCCAGCTTAAAGGAAGGAGAAAAGAAGTGGGAGGCTTACCTCTTTCCTTTAAAGGCCTTTCCCAGTACGGCAGACTTTCGGCGGCCGGGCCGAAGGAGAGAGACCCTGGTGCTTCGGGACCTGCACCCCTGTGGTTGACTCTGGGTACCGGGAGAACAAGGAGCTCCTCCCCTCTCTGGGGAATGGCTGTGAGTACGGCAGACTTTCAGCCGCTGAAGGAGAGAAACCGTGGCGCGTCGGGATCTGCACCATGCGGTTGACTTGGGGTGCCGGGAGAAGAAGGAACTTCTCCCCTCTCTGGGGGGTGGCTGTGAGCCTGCCTGCGCTAGGGCTGAGAATCAAACATCTCTTGTCGTCCTGTTCCCCTTCCTGTGTCTCCTTCCCTCTTAGCAAATGGGAGCCAGTTAACTACACATCTTGTGAAAAGATTGGCTATGTTGTTTAGTATGAGCTCCCCTTATGCAAAGGTATGGACAACCATTTTAAAGAAAACAAGAGACAGTATGACAGATAGTGAAGACCTCTGGTTATCTAGCTTTGAAATGTATGCTTTCTCATGTCCCATTCTGTTCTGTTTTGCTGTGTTTAATTTTATCCCTTTTAAAATAAAAAAAATTAAAAAATAAAAATAAAGGCCTTTCCCAGAAGCTGTAAGTATGGCTCTAATCCTATTGCAATAGCCATAACACTGTTCCTGGCTGCAAAAGAGGCAAGGATATTTTGTTATTATTATGCACAACTTTGTGCCTAATTAAATACTAGGAATTCTGTTATTGTAGAAGAGAAATAGAGTACAGATATTTAGAAAAAATGAGCAGCTTTTGACATAAGTTTTCAGTTGACAAAGTCACTTCCACTCATCATATTCATTTCATCTTTATACTATGTGAGATAGATAGACCCTAAAGGATTCACTCAGTTTGAGAGAAAGTTGAGCAGAGTGATTGAAAGTATGAACTTTGGAGTCTGACATCCTCATTTCACATCTCATTTTTACTATTACTAGCTGAAATATCCAAGGAAAATTGTTTAATTTCTCACAGTTTCAGTCTCTTCTACTGTAAAATGAGGATAATGTTAGAATCTATCTCATAGTTTTCATGAGGAATGAGATAACATATGCAAAGTTATTGGCAGATAGCTGCATCACTCAACATTAATTGTTGTTATGTGTTAAGTGTTGCAGACCTACAGATCAATAAAAGATCAATTCAGAGTAAAATGAGGAAAACTGCTGTAAAGGAAGCAGATTCCAGAAACTGGAACTGCTTGGGGGAAGGCACTTATAACCCAAGAGTCTTCCTTCCTTCCTCCCTTCCTTCTTTTTTTTTTTTTTTTTTTTTTGTACTGGGCATTGAACTTACGACCTCGAGTCTGCCAAGCAGGCACTTACGCCACTGAACTAAACCCCCGGCCCCCCTCCCTTCCTTCCTTCTTTACTTTCTTTTTTATTTTTTGTGCTAGAGCTCAAACTCAGCCCTAGACCAACCCAGGAATCTTACATAAATATAAAATATCTGTGGCAGACCAAGGAGAAAGGGTTTTCCTAGAAAAGATACCAAGGCAAAGGCAAAAGAAAGATGGGTGCTTTCAGGGAAATGCAAGTTGTGTGGTAAGGCAAGAGCAAAGGAGCACACTGAAGAAAACCATGTGAATGGCTCTCCTTAAATACAGAACAATCACCTCTGCATTAGTTAAACCAAGCCCTATCTCCATGTACTGATATGTACAGAGCTGGCTAAGCTATTTTTTTCTCCCTTTAATTAGCTCTAAGCATTGTAAATAGAGCTAGCTGAAGTACTGATATGTAATCTTTGAAGCCAACTGACAGTTTCCTCTTTCCTCACATGGTGTCTCCCTATAAGTGGTTGAGCACTGTGAGATGACAGAGCCATATAGCTCCAAAAATGTCACCTGGATTTGAGCCTCAAGATGAGAAGCTTTAACTTCCCAGGGCACAGAAATTTACATATCAGAAACTAAAGTAACAGCCTCCTAAACATTTAAATGCTATCCCAATTGAGTTACCAGACTGCTCTTTCTGCATTCCCTTCCCTCAGCATATTACAGAGGTGCTTTCTAGCATCCTAGTTAAGCCTAGCTCACAGACTCACATAATTCCTGCCATAGTTTTAAATTTTTATTTTAGTTTTTTTTTTTCTTCTTTTTTTCTTTCTTTTCCCCCTTGAAATAAAATGGATTTGGAAAAACAGTATTTCTGCCATACTCATTGTCACTCATCCTCAAGCCACTAGCTTCTTCACAAGTTAATAAATGCTAGGTGATACCTTGGCTCTAGGCCTTTATTCCATAAATCCTCACCTAAACCATACTTAAAACCCCTTGGCTGCCCATAACTATAAATACGTCTTAGTGTCTTTATTCTCACTAGAGGTGACAGATTAAAATTAATTCACTGGAATTGCAAGAACATTTCAATGGTATTGCAAATATAATCTTTTCAGACCACAAGGAAGATGGGGAAAAGGATTTCAATATTTGGATTATAATATCCACAGAGAGAAATGGAGGAGGCTGTAAGTAGAGGAATGGCCAATCATATTCAAACTCTAGAACATTATCAGCTACTTTGTAAAGCATGATTTCCAGAAGGCAGATGAGAAATAAGGTCAGAGGATGGAGCAGCCATCCAGATACCAAGGGGCCAGAACTAGGGTAGGTGAAGAAGAGGAGAGTTCATCTGTTCTTTATAAATTCTGTTCTTTCTTGAGTTGGTTCTCTATTAATTCTGTGTTATCTCACCTAATTTTACATCATTTAAATTAATAGAAAAAATTTTCTTTGCTTTTTTTTTTTTTTTTTTTTTTTTACTATTTTCTTTTTTGGTGCCGGGAACCGAACTCAGGGCCTCGCATTTGCCAGGCAGGTGCTGCACCACTGAGCTACATCCCCGGTCCCTTCTTTGCTTTTCTTATTACTGATAGTTGAAGCTTAGGCCTTCAAACTGAGGGATCCTCATACCTTTATTATTTTGAGACAAGGTCTCACTAGTTCACTAAATTGCCCAAGCTGGAGTTGTGATCCTTGCTTCAGCCTCCCAGAGTACTGAGATTACAGGCATATACCATCATGCCTGGCTCTTCTTTGCAGATATTTCCATCTGAAGGTGATCAATCATCACAGTTTTTCCAAGACTGTTTCTATGCTTCCATGGAAAACATGCTCTCCAAAAAAGCCTTCAGTCTTGAGCAGAACAAAATGACTGATCACCCACTCCCTAGGGCCTTAGAGAGAGGCAGTATGAGGTTGTAGTAAAAAGCAAATTCTAGAGTCAGATTGCCTGGATTCAAATCCTAGCCTTATTGGAAATAAGAAATAGGACCTTGAACAGGTTAATTTATCTATCTGTACCTCAATTTCCCCACATGAAAGATGGGGATGAGGCAGTGTGGTAACTATCTGACAGGGTCACTGTGAGGATTAAACAAATTGATGTATGGTGAGTGTTTACAATGGTGTCAGGATTTACTATCAAATTTTTAAAATAATAATCATTACGAACATTTGCCCCTTGGCTTATTTCACTTTTGTCTCACACATCCCCTATCTTTGTCATTCTGTTTGAATGTCTCCAGACCTTTTACTTATAAACTCTCTGTCACCCAATCCCAAGGATAGTAAGAAAAAATGGCTCAGTGGCACTGTAGACTGTCCAGCCTGGGGGAAGCCACTGAGAGTACAGGGTTGAATTAAACAGAATTGAGGCTTTTAGGACTCTCTCCCACATAGGCCACTTTGTGATA
This sequence comes from Dolichotis patagonum, assembly GCA_004027295.1. NCBI lineage: Eukaryota > Metazoa > Chordata > Mammalia > Rodentia > Caviidae > Dolichotis > Dolichotis patagonum. The sequence continues at coordinate 7,344 of PVJX010020419.1, read as the reverse complement.
TCCTCAAAAATGGGACAAGGTTGGTGCAACCACTGTGGAAATCAGTATGGAGATTGTTCAAAAATCTAGGACTAGAGATCGCATTTGACTCAGATATTTCCCTTTTTGGTATTCTCCCAAAAGAAGAAAAAACATTAAAAAAAAAAAAAAAGGGCCGGGGATTTAGCTCAGTGGCTTAAGTGCCTGCCTGGCAAGTGCAAGGTTGTGAGTTCAATTCCCAGTACAAAAAAAAAAAAAAAAAATCATACCACAGCCATATATGTAAACCCATATTTATAGCAGCACATTTTGTAATATCTAAGTTTTGAAAACAGCCCAAATGCCCATCAAGCAATGAATGGATAGAAAAGATGTGGGGTTTTTTATATAATGGAGTACTTACTACTCAGCCATAAAGGATAAACTTGAGACATTTATGGCTAAATGAATGAACTTTGAGATTATACTCTTAAATGAAGTAAATTGGGCACACCTGTAAATATCACATTGCTGCTCTGGTGTAAGAAACTGAAAGTGTAAATAAGAACCAAAATATTGTGTATCAAAAAAATTTGTGAAATAGGAAGACAATGCTCAAAAAGAAAGGGGAACTAGGGAGGAGATATGGGGAAAGGAAGGAAGGGAAAAGAAAAAATGAGAAAAGAAGGATAAAATGGAAACAAAGCTTTGTAAATAAAGAGGGAAAGGGATTGAAGGGAGGGTAGGGGAATGGGGAAAAAAGCGGAATCAAGATGTAGTATGTACAGGTGCAAATTCTCTATGATGAACATGATCATTTTGTACACCTAAATTGTACCAATAAAGTCAATTTAAAAAAAATGGGACAAGGAGATAAGGGTATATATAACACAGTGGCGGAGCACATGGTTACCATACACAAAGCCCTGGGTTTGATACCTGTCTCCCCTACTCCATGTAAAAAACCAAACAAACAAACAAAAAAAAAAAGACAAAGAAAAGGAAAAAAAACAGGAAAAAAGTGGAAGAATTTGCACTTATTTGTTATGAAAGCAAATCTGTATAAAAGTCTACCTGTGAGTAGGAAGGTACAGGGTGGAGGCATCTGTAAACTTGTATGGTAGCCCTGTGAGGGCCTAAGGAATCGAACGAAGAGGAAACCTTCCCAAGTGACACATTTGCCCTTCCAGCTGACAAAGTATGTTTGGGGCTGGGACTTGCCCAGGCAGGAAAAGTGCTTTTACTGTGCCTACCAAATGAAATAGTCATAGGAAACTCTGCAAGGAAAGGAAGTGAATTGTCATTTGCAGGAACTGATGGTGGCTTTCCCAGGCACCTGGCCACCTCTGATTCAATCTGTTTATGAAAAATCTTAAGAAAGTTATTACTTGATATCAGTCCTAATGATTTAAACCTGCATAAGAGACAAAGCTTGAAAACAGAAGATAATAAAGCCTAGGTTATTTATCCCATTGCTCACTAGAGAAAGTAAAAGTGTAAGGCCTGCAAGAGGTGACAGCCAAGAAACTAGACATTACCAAGAACAGGAAAGGAATAAAATCAAGGAAACTGAAAGTCTAGAGGGAATCTATGCCTCTGTCTTCACAGTTCATCAAGCAGAAAAATTCGTTTTCCTTTAGAACAGGAAGAGGAGTACAATAGGGTTGTGTTGAAATCTGGATAAAACTCTACACACACTTTATAAATAGCCACCAAAAATATAGCACAGGGCAATGTTTTTCCACTCTTGGAGGCATACCGAGGACAAATGGTTAAGGCTTTCCTCCAGAACACCCACTTTAACACTCTAAAAGTTTTTAAATAAAAGATTTTTTTAATTAAAGAAGCTTAAAATTGTTCCTTTTGTAAATTAGAACATAAGTGAATATAACACCTAGTAAGTAAAACAGGTGTTACTTAAAATAAGAAGCTCCATTTCCGTCCATTAGAAAGAGTCCCAGGATTGGCTCTTCTTGGCCTGACTTGAGTCACACGCTTGTCTCTGAACCTAGCACACTGGTCAGAGATGTGGAATGCCCTGATTAGCCAGGTGCAGGTCACGCAGCCATTCCTGGAAGGTTAGGAATATCATTGCCCATCCAGAAAGTTCATAGAGTGAAAGAGAGATGGCTTCTTTCCCAAAGAGTAACATATACCTACAAAAGAAGTACTGCATTTACCAAAGCAGAAAAAAATAGACATCTACTGCAGTTTAGCTGCCCAATTTTCAACTTTTCAATCTCTTCTAATGGATAGGTCAGTTCCATTTTAGTGGGTAAATAAATTTCATGATGGAAAAGTGGTTCCTGTTCTCTCTCAGATAGCAATGTTAGGGACCTCAAGGAAACAGTGTTGGTTTGCAATGGAATGGGTCACTGGACATGGAGGGTCCCATTCAAAGTTGCTAAATCCAAGATAAAATATTTTCGCTGTTTCACTAAAGATGAATCAATCGTAGCAGCCACAGGTGAGGAGAGGTGGAAGTTTCCACTTCCTTTTGTCCCCTCAGCTGAGGTCAAATGCCTCTGTGTGGGTTTGAAAACGTGGTAAATTTGGCTAGCTGTGGGAGAGTACCCTCAACAGCCTTATAAATTCTTGTCTTTTCTAACCACAGTGATTAATAGAGAATACAAGAAGTCACTAGCAGGAATACTTATCCTGGAACATCAGAATCTGAGTGCAGAAGGGCATGTAGAACAAGGGGTAAATTATCCAAGGGACCCTGCTAATTTATTTATTTACATATTTACATATATCTCCATTGTGTTCTACTCTCTGAAGTATATGATCCTGAATAAAATTTCTAAAACAGAATCCTAGATTCAAAAAACTGAAAGAGGCTTTTGAGTTCCAGCCTACCCAATCCCTTTGAGGAAAATGAGAGTTACAGAGCAACAGTGGTTTGCCACAATCCCAACAAACTGGTGTCTAAGGTATGATTAGAATCCAAAAGATGATGGGCTGGGGGATTAGCTCAGTGGCATTAAGTGCCTGCTTGGCAAACATGAGGTTGTGAGTTTGATCTCCGATACCAAAAAAAAAAAAAAAAAAAAAAAAAAAAGAATCCAAATGATGGATTTACTTCCAGAGTTTCTTCTTTCTGTAATCTCTTTTTCAGTTTTAACATTTATTAGTACATGTTTGCAGTACACAATGATTGCATTCAGTGTAAGGAGTTAGTACACGTAAATAATATATTTAAATTTTTTCCTTTATAGTCCCCTCCCCTCTCCCTTCCTACATCTCTTGGTCTTCTTCCCATTTGAAAAAGGCCTCTCTCCTTGTTTCTTATTATCTTTTATTCTGCTCTTCAATTCATTTATACTTTGAGTTTCTCATGCAAGAAAAACCATGCCATATTCATTCTTGTATGTTTGATTTATTTCATTTAACATTATGGTCTCAAGTTTCATCCATTTTCCTACATATGATTCAAGTTTATCCTTCTTTATGGCAGAGTAGTACTCTATTGCATCTAAAAGCTACATTTTCTTTATCTATTCATCTTTTGATGGATATATAGCCTAATTCCAGAATTTAGCTGTATGAATTATTATGCTATAAACATGAGTATGCATGTATCACTGTAATATGATGTTACACTTTGGGGAAAATACCTAGAAGTGGAGTACCTGGGTCAAGTGGAATTTTCAGTTTTAGTTTTTTTTTTTTTTTTTTTTTTTGGTACCGGGGATCGAACTCACGACCTCGCACTTGCCAGGCAGGCACCTAAGCCACTGAGCTAAATCCCCAGCCCAGTTTTAGTTTTTTGAGGAATCTCCATACTGATTCCATAGTGGTTGCACTGGTTTACATCCCCACCAACAACATACTGTGGAAGGATTCCATTTTCCCTATATCCTCACTACCATTGTTATAATTTGATTTCTTGAAGATGGTCATTCTTCCTAGAGTCAAATGGATTCTCAGTGTTGCTTTAATTTGTATCTCTGTAATAGTCAAAGATGTTGAACATGTTTGTATTGGCCATTTGTAGTTCTTAAGAGAAATATCTATGCATTTCAGTTGTCCATTTTTGACTCTCTTTTGTGTTGTTTTGCTTTGTTTTTGAGATAGGATCTTGTTATTTAATTTGAGCTGGCCTCAAACTCACTATGTAGAGGCTGGGTTTATATTTGCAAGGATCCTTCTGCCTGAGCCTCCCAAGTATTGGAATTACAGGTGTGCACCACCACACCCAGTTTGATTAAGTCTTTTATTTTGGGGAAGGGGTCTAATTTTTTTGAGTGCTTTATATATCCCAGCTATTAGTCCTCTATTTGAAGAGTAGTTGGCAAAACATTTTCCCCATTCTGTAGATTGTCTCTTCACTCTGTTGCTTGTTTCCTTTGCTGGGCAGAAGCTTTTTAATTTGATATAATCCCATTTGTTGTTATTGTTATTGTTATTGTTGTTGTTGGTGGTGGTGGTGGTGGTGGTGGTGTGTATGTGTGTGTGACAGGGGTTTCAAGACACTATTCAGTTCAGGCTGGTTTAAACTCACTTTGTAGCCCAGGCTAGCCTTAAACTAACAATGATCCTCCTGCCTCAGCCTCCCAACTGCTGGGATTACAAGCATGCAACACCATGCCAGGCCCCACTTGTTGATTCTTGATGTTATTTCTTATGCAATTGGGATTCTGCTTGAAAAGTCCTTACTTATGCCTATGTCTTCAAAACTTTTCTGTATTTTGTTTTCCAGAAGGTTAAGTGTTTCTGTTTTAAGATTTAGGGCTAGAGATTTAGTTCAATGCAGCTGGGGATTTAGCTCAATAGCACAAGTGCCTGCCTGGCAAGCGTGAAGTCGTGAGTTTGATCCCTAGGATCCACAAAACAAAATTTAGGCCTTTGATCCAGTTGTGTTTTAGTTTGGTACATGGTGAGAGATATGGGTCTAGAGATTCAGTCTTCTGCATGTGCATAGTCAATTTTCCCAGCACCATTTGCTAAAGAGACCATCTTTCATCCAACATATGCTTTTAGCCCCTTTATGAAAAATCAAATGGCTGATTGTGTCTAAGGTTGTTTCTGCATCCTTTATTCTGTTCCATTGATCCATATGTCTGTTTTGGTTCCAGTAAGTTCCTTCTATACTCACTTGGGTACATTCTGGCAAAACTATTAAGTCTCAAACAGGAGAAAGGTTTAGAGTCATAAATCTCCATTTGTATTGGCAATATGAGACTCCTCTTTGTAGTTTTTATCTTTAATTGCACTTAAGCATGTGCATTTTGAAAAGAGTCCCAATCCCAGAGTACCAGAAGAAAGGGTGAAAAAACTCCAGGGTTTAGCCCCTTGGAGGACATGTTCCTTTAGACCGAATCTATCTGCAGAAATTCTGGGTTTCTGCAGAATTTGAAAAAAACACTGGGATGACTAGGACATCCTTGCCAGTGTATGTTAAACATGTGCCTGCAACAGTTTTTCTGAATTTGTGTGAACATAGTTTCCTCAGCATCTCAAAAATGCCCAGCCAAGCATGGTGGCACATACTTGTAATCCCAGCACTTGGGAGGCTGAGACAGGAAGATCACTGTGAGTTTGAGGCAGCCTGGGCTACATAGTGAGCTCAAGACCAGCCTAAACTGTATATTGATTCCCCATCACACACAAAAAAGAGTAGAATTCAGAAGGCGGCCATAGCTCTGTTACACTGCATGTGACTACAGCTTCTACCCAGGCAAATCAACTCATTCACTGACTTGCTTAGCTCAAACTTGATTTCCCTGGCTCTACTCTCTTGTCAGATTTTGTAAATCCACAACTTTCTAGGCAGCAGAAGATTAGTACAAATCTAATACTTGCATTTTTAGTTTATAACAAAAAAAACCTATTCATGCATTGAATTTGTTCACCTATGCATACAATAAGAATTTGTGTTTACAGAATTCCAGGTGTTGTTCTAGCAGTAAACAAAACACTCTATTATCACCCTTGCTGGCTAGCTCAGGTGCTGAACTGAACAAGTGGATGACAGAGATCTTTGTCTTCATGTTAGTGGTTCCATAAAATGGTTTCTTTGAATTTCTACAACATACCAAGAATATTCTTGTTTTGAATGTGTGTCTTTGGGGTTTTTGTTTTGTCTTGTTTTTGAGACAGGGTCTTGCTATGTAGTTAAGGGTGGCCCAGGCTGGCCTCAAAAGTGATTGTTCTACCTCAGCTACACAAGTGTTGGAACACGCCAAAAGCATTCTTGCTTTAAAAAAAAAAAAAACTATAGCCAAGTGTGGTGGAGCATTCCTGTAATCCCAGCACTCAGGAGGCTGAGACAAGAGGTTTGCCATGAGTCCTAGGCCAACCTTGGCTATGTAGTGGGTTCATGGCCAGTCTTCACCACAAAGTGAGACTCTGTCTCAAAAAGTAAAAAAACAAACAAACAAAACACTCTTCCCCTAGAGCACTTCTGGTGGTTGTAACTCCCATGGCTTCTTTCTTTGGCTGTCTTTGCTCACTCTTTGAAGCTTTCCTTAGAGATAATTCATGCTCTTGGCTTCTCTAACCTTCTGGGGTCTCCAGTTAACCTTCAGCTTCACATTTACAGCTTCATGCACTGTTCTCACAAGGTCACACTGCCTGGGTTCCCAGGCCTTCTATTGAAATCTGGTTGGAAGCCTTCCCAACCCCACAGCTCTTCCATTCTGCATGCACCTAAAACCAGCACCATGTGGATGACGCTAAAGTCTGCCACCAGCTGGAGTAGTGGCCAAGTTTCTTTCTCTCTTGGCTGCAGGGGTCAAGTGCCTGGATTATTGAGCACTCCTCAATCCTGAGGAAGAAATTCCCTAGGCTGTCATCATTCTGGAATGTGGTGCTCTGGGTCTCCCTTCTTAAAGCAAAGTCTTTCACTTGCAATTTTGAGACTGCAGCGGGTGGAGTCCTGCTGATTCTTGTATGTTCTCAGGCCATCGTTTCTATTGTCCTGTTCCTTCTCAGCAACCAAATTCTCTTCTGCTCTCTATCTTTGAACCTCCATTCTGGCCAAAGTCATATTACTGATTTATTTGTTTGTTGGTTTTATCTTTTTGATACAGGGAACTATGTGGTTCAGAGTGGCCTTGAACTTACTTTGAAGCCCAAATTGGCCTCTAACTCACAGTGGTCCTCCTGCCTCAGCCCCCTGAGTGGTGGGATTACAGGCATGCACTACCACTTCCAGCCTTCAAAATGTTTTAAATAATCCTCCTGGGCTCTTTGATTGATTCTCAACAACATACATCTGGGTAAAAACCCTGAACAATAGCCATTCCACCACCTCAACATAAAACTGCCTTGAAATTTCTTCCACAACATTAATTAGTCCATTGCCTTTAATCTTAGCTGCAGACAAAGTTTCTGGACATAAGCAAAATGCAGACAAATTTTTTTTTTTTTTTTTTTTTTTTT